>PITA01017390.1:0-43499 GCA_004023965.1 Spilogale gracilis | reverse complement strand
CGTATCTCCCATTTGATATGGTGCTTTCCTTACAGGTGTTAATATATGCTATGATCATTTTGTAGAGTCTCCCCAGAAAACTTAGTGGCTAGATATAATTATATGCATGTTATCAATACAGAAAATGTATACAAAAGACACATATTTTGTAATAAACTAAAAAATGAATACTGACTGTCACAATATCAACAATATTCTTAATATCTTCTTAAGATTATAATCTTTACAAATGGGTAAATAAAACAGGGTAGCAAGATGGAAATGGAAGCTGTAGTAGTTTTTAGGGATGCCATAACAAAATACCAGAAACTGAGTGGTTTAAACAACATAAGTTTATTTTCTCAAAATTCTGGAAGGTAGAAGTCCAAGATTAAAGTGCAAGCAGTTTGAGTTTCTTTTGCGGTCTCTCTCCTTAGATTGCAGATGTTTTCTTTCCCCGTGTCATCATATAGTCTTCCTTCTGTGTGTATTTGTGTCCTAATCTCTTTTCCTACAACTACAGTTTTGTTGGATTAATCACCAGCATAACCTCATTTTAACTTGATTATCTTGTTAAAGGTCCTATCTCTAAATAAAGTCCCATTCTGAGATACTAGGGGGTTAGAACTTCAACATATATATTTTTGGGAGAGACACAACTCAACCTTTAACAGACGGATATCTTGATATCTTCCTAGTGAATAATAAAAACATTCCTTTGGGTTGGTGCCAATTAATGCTTCCTATTTTGGGGGTGTGATTTCCTAATCACAATTGTCAGTAAGTTATTTGAGAAAATAAAGTAAAAAATCTTACATAGAAGTCATAATTTCTACCCCTTAAAAGAAAACACACCAGAAAGTAGTTAAAATTTGCAAAATGCAAAAATTTTCTCCTAAATTTCAGTTGAGTACTCTACAATCCATCTCACACTGTAAATAAATAATTTTGACAAATTGTGCAAAATCAGTTTTGGTAAAGGAAAGAGTACTTTTTTCCCTATTGACTTTTATTATAAAAGTAGTAATGTGTCCCATGGGCACCACTGAAAGAGTTTTAGGACCAGTCATCACATATCTGTTGCTTTTGGATCAGTGCCATCTGCCAACCCTTAAAATAATCAAGTGATGAGTAACAGTGACCCATGTGGCTCCTACTTTGCTTAGGGATTACAGATTTGTTTGGTTTTGCAATTAAGACATTGTACAGTAGCCCTTCCTGAAATTTGTGATTGGGGCTACACAGGCCTAATTATTTGCTAATTCATCCTCACTTCTCATTTTGACTGGGGTTTGGCAAAGAACTTGGAGTAGCAATTTACGTTTTAACATTGGGCTTTTTGATAGCATTAGGTAGTGATAAAGAAGAAGGTGGGAATGACTATTTTTAAATGTCATAAAACAAGGGTTATTGTTAATCATGTGTATTAAATCATAGACCACTTTGAAAAATTTACAAAAACTATGGAAGTTCATTTGTCCATGATCACATAAAATTTTACAACATATTTTATTATTTTTATTTTTATTTATTTTTTAATTTATTTATTTGACACAGAGAAACACAGCTAGAGAGGAACACAAGCAGGAGAATGAGAGAGGGAGAAGCAGTCTTCCTGCGGAACAGGGAGCAAAATGGGGGGCTCAATCCCAGAATTCTGGGATCATGACTTGAGCCAAAGGCAAATGTTTAACAACTGAGCCACCCAGGAGCTGCTTTACAACGTATTTTAAAGAATTTACAGGGGTGCCTGCGTGGCTCAGTTGGTTAAGCAACTACTTTCGGTTCAGGTCATGATCCTGGAGACCCAGGATCGAGTCCCACATCGGGCTCCCTGCTCGGCGGGAAGCCTGCTTCTCCCTCTCTCAGTCCCTCTGCTTGTGTTCCCTCTAGCTGTGTTTCACTCTGTCAAATAAATAAATAAAATCCTTAAAAAAAAAAAAAGAATTTACAGATTTTTGTTGTAAATTGGTAGACCTTGGTTTAAAAAAAAAAAAAAACTTAAAAAAAAGAGGGGGATGCATGGATGGCTCAGTTGGTTAGGCATCTGACTCTTGATTTCAGCTCAGGTTGTGATCTCAGAGTCATGAGATCAAGCCTCAAGTTGGGGGCTCCATGCCCAACTCTCTCTTCATGTCTCTCTGCCCTTCTCTCTCCCTCTCTCTCTCTCCCTCTGTCCACTCATTCTCTTTATCTCAATAATAATAATAATAATAATAATAATAATAATAATAGTAAAGGCTTGGAGACACCAGTCTCACCTCAGGAACACAGAGTTAAAAAGATCCCAACTTATGGTTAGATTAACACTAACTTTGACATTGATGAGGTAAAAAGTATTTATCTCAAAGCATAAAAACAGTTTATTTTAGTCTCTACTTCTTCTAATATCTGGTTTTCCAAAAAAAAATGACAAGGTATACAAAAGGTTAAAAAATATTCTCAAGGAACAAAGCAATCATCCAAACCAGGCTCAGATATGACACAGATGTTAGAACTATTTGAAAGGGTATTTCCATACAGATAACTGTGATCAATATGTTAAAGGATCTAATGGCAAAGGTGAACAACATGCAAGATCAGATGGTTAATTCTAGTAGAGCAATTAAAAGTATAAAATTAAACATAAATGTTAGGCCCATATAACATAGTAACAGAGCTGAGGAATATCGTGTATCTGCCAACAGGTGGCTCAACACAGCCAGGTAAAAGATAATTAAATTTAGTTATATCTATAGAAATTACTCAAACTGAAGCAGAGAGAAAACAACAACAACAACAACAAAACACGAGGAAATACCCAAGAGCTATTTACTATTTGTTCCAATTACTCTTAGTTTCAGTTTAAAATATTTTTAATTTCCTTAAATGTTTAATTCATGCATTTTTTTAGAAGTGTACGTTGTATTTTTCAGATACTTGGAAGGATATTTTCAAATAACTTTTGGTTACTGGTTTCTAGTTTTATTTCAATAAGTCCTAAGGTATACTTTATATTATTTCTATTCTTTTAAGTTTTATAAGGTTTGTTCACAGCCCAGAGTATGGTCTATCTTGCTGAATTTTCCATGTGCATTTGAGAGGAATGTGTTTTCTACTGTTGTTGGATGGACTGTTCTAGAAATGAGTGTCAGATCAAACTATAGGTCCTATTCAAATCATTTGCATCCTTCCTTATTTTCTACCTTCTTCATTTATTGAAAAGGCTGTTATTTTCTCCAATCCACATAGTAGTCCCAAATATTTGAAAAACATATATCTGATAAATAAAGAAATTGTATCTAGAATGTACAAAGAATGTACAAAATTCAAAAATAATGAAACAAAACCCCCATTTTTTAAAATGAGTAAAACATATGAACATACATTTCATCCAAGAAAAGATAGAGAGGACAAATGAGCATATGAAAAGATATTTCATCTCATTTGTCATTAGATAAATGCAAAATAAATCACAATTAGTTATCACTTATTCATCTATTTGATAATATTAGAATGTATAATACTATATAACCAACAATCTTGGTATTTACCCAAGCAAACTGAAAACATATATTCACACACAAAA
This sequence comes from Spilogale gracilis, assembly GCA_004023965.1. NCBI lineage: Eukaryota > Metazoa > Chordata > Mammalia > Carnivora > Mephitidae > Spilogale > Spilogale gracilis. Next base: position 39,952 of record PITA01017390.1, on the reverse strand, counting down.
ATCTGTATGTGAATATTTATAGTAGCCCTTTATAGGCGCCCCAACTCAAATGCCCTTTAACAGAAAATGGATAAACTGTGGTGTGATCTATGCAATGGAATACTACTTGGAAATAAAAATGAAATATTGATCCATGTAATAACAAGAATGGAACTCAAACACATTTTTTAAAATAAAAAAAGCCAATACCCAAAGCTATATATTATAATTCCACTCATATGACATTCTTGAAAAGACAATCTAAAAGGATAGGAATTGAGACACCTGGGTGGCTCAGTTGGTTAAGCATCTGCCTTTGGCTCAGGTCATGAGCCCAGGAACCTTGGATGGAGCCCCACATTGGGATCCCTGCTCAACAGGGAGCTTGCTTCTCCCTCTGCCTCTGCCTCTCCCCCTGTTTGTGCTCATTCTCTTTGTCTTTCTCTATATTAAAATATACAAATAAATAAATAAATAAATAATGAATGAATGAATGAATGAATAAATAAATAAATAAATAAATAAATAAATAAATAAATAAATAAAATCTTTTAAAAACATCAGGAAGCCCAATGCGGGACTCTGTCTAGGGACTCCAGGATCATGGCCTGAGTTGAAGGCAGACATTCAATGACTGAGCCACCTAAGCACCCCAAATCTTTTTAAAAATTTTAAAAGTAAATGGATACTAATCAGATCAGGGGTTGATAATAGAGAAAGTGTTAACTACAAACAAACAGCATAAAAGAATTTTGGGTGCCACAGAACCATCCTGCATGTTGGTAAATATACAACTTTATGTTTTTGTCAAAAACCATAGAAATGAACACCATAATGAAATTACTATAGGCAAAAATTTTTATATCAGCTATATTGTCAGGGGACCCAAAGATGGAATATAGAGCATGACAATCATACCATGTAAAATGTTAACATTAGAGGAAGCTGGATGAAGACTATTTGGGAATTCTGTGTGCTATCTTGCAGTCTTAAAAGTATAAAAAAAAATTTTTTTTAAGTTTTTTTTGTATATCCCTTTTCTTTTCTTTTTTTTTCTTTTCTTTTTTTAAGATTTTATTTCTTTGACAGAGAGAAACACAGCTAGAGAGGGAGCACAAGCAGGAGGAGTGAGAGAGGGTGAAGCAGGCTTCCTGCTGAGCAGGGAGCCTGATGTGGGACTCGATCCTGGGCCTCTGGGATCATGAGCCGAAGGCAGTTGCTTAACCAACTGAGCCACCCAGGCGCCCCAAAAGTATAAAATTTTTTTAAATAAAAATAAAATTATATAAAAATTAAAAGTAAAAAAAGACCTGGTTGCATCATTATTGCTTAACATAACACCACCTTGACACCAAAAAAAGAAAAAAGATCTAATCCCATAACAAAGAAAGTTCCTAAAATTTACTAAATGTAATGTTTTAAAACACAAAAAGTTTAGGCAGTAATTTAGAGCTCCAAGTGTATCATTTTTCCTTTCCTTTCCTGACATATTTTAAATAGATGTTTAAGGGGTATCTGTCTAGGAGGTGTTCAGGCAAGATTTCTGAATGAATAAATGAGTTAACAAATATTCAAATTCAACTGGTTATCTTCCCCTTAGTCCCAATGACTTTTAATTTCACAGTTTTAGGTAATAACAATTTTATTTTCTCAGCACCCAAGGCTCAAAATCTTGGCGTCTTTTTTAAGTCTAGGTTTTTATCTCAACACTTCTTCCCACCATAGATCCATCAGGTAAATCATCAACCATGCCCTTTCTATCCCTGTTTTTCATTTGCTACTCTTTATTGCAATAGTTAAGGCTGCCATAAATTTTCATCCATGTGATTTCAATATGACTTCCAATAGCCCCCTTTCATAAAATGGCTGCCAGATAAATCTTTCTTATTCTGATGGTGGCATAATTCTCCCCAACTTTCAGTAATTCACCATTTCCTACTAAATAAAATGTAACTTCTTTAGGGCAGTTAGTGGCTTCAACTTTTCCCAACACAGGCAAGCTGAACTGTTCATTATTTCTCAAGGACAGTTTAATTTTCACAGTTTTCATGCCATTTTTATTACTATTCTCCCCACCAAGAAGTGCTGTTCCTGTCTATTCACACAGATCCAACCACCTTAGTTCCCATTTCACATTGTTCATAAAGCTTTGCCTGATTCCCTGAAAAATGGGTGCAACTTCCATCCCCTCCAAAATCCCATAGGATTTTGTATGAACATCTCTTAGAGATTTTTACCTTGTATTATGATTATTTGATCATCTTATCTATTGCCTCTTTCATTGTAAGTAAAATGGAAAGAAGGACTGTGATTCATCTCTATTTTTAATATTCCTTACTACACCAAGAAAAGTGTCTGGCATGTGGCCATTTAACAATAAATGTTACCTAATTCGTTAATCAAATGTTGATACATGAATAAGTCAATGTTGACTAGGTTGTGATGGAGGGGGAAGTAAAGTTGCACTAGAGTTTCATTTTTAAAAAATAATTTGTTCCTTTTCTTCTATAAAGAAGACTTCTGGAGAAGAAAATTAGCTTAACAGCAGAGAACACCAATGCTTATTCACAGTGTCTCTTGGCCACTGGACTTACTATTTTTGTAACAGACACATTGGTCACTGTACAAGATTCTTCAAGAAGCTTCTATGACAACAAAAGGAGACAGCCAGTCTCCTTCAGTCCTTCAAGCTAACTTTGTGAGCTCTGGCAACAGCTATCTTGATTTTAGGAATATAAGATCTTCCATCAGTTTCCATGTACTGAATAAAAAGGTATTATTAAGACACTTGCTTTATCTCTTTTACATAAAAGAAAGTAGACTGTACAGGAAGAACACTAGAGAATTTACCTCAGATAACAGCAATGTCAGTAAAAAGCACCTGCTGACCCATACAAAATTAAAACATTGCATGACACATACATTAAAGATACACATCAAATTAAATTCTAATACTCCCAATGACACTTTTCTTTATTAAGCATGACTGAAAGCAAGAGCCTATGAGTTATAGGTATTTTCCTACTCAGCCATTAGGTAAAAGATATTATGGCTGGCACATTTTTTTAAACATCACATCAAGTCCGAAACAAAGCAAGCTATATTCTTTTTTTTCTTTTAAAAGACCAAGCCTTTCTTAGTGCTATTTTCCTACTGTGAAATATTTTGCATTTATTTACACAAAATTATTGGAAAATGGTTCACATGGCTGGACAGATATTACTTAAAATCATTCATGAACATAAGATTAAGTACCCTTGGTTACTTCTGCTACTTCATTCATAGGACACATCAACACACAAATAACTAACCTTTTCATCTGGTGGCTAGTGTTAGAGTAGAACCCAATGTTGAAACAGCAATAACCTACCTCTATGTTATTCAATTTGGCCTTTAAACTGTTGAATTTCAAGCACCTGGGTGGGTCAGTCGGCTGAGCGTCTGCCTTCAGCTCAGGTCATGATCCTGGTATCCTGGGATGGAGCCCCACATTGGGCTTCCTGCTCAATGGGGATCCTGCTTCTCCCTCTCCCTCTGCCACTCCCTCTGCTTATGCCCTCTCTCTCTCTGCCAAATAAATAAATAAATTCTAAAAAAAAAAATTTTTATATAATAAATAAAATGTTGGATTTAACATTTCCATACACACCTTTTACTACTTTCATTTTCCCTCAGATAAATAACAACAGTGGAATTTTAAAAAATTCAACTGTTTATGGCAATATACCGGATATAGATTCTATGGAGAGACAAACTGCTCAAAACTCATTGGTATCATTTAGGTAAACTTTTTTATAGCCCTGGACACATGGGCAAAAACTTTCTTCCATGGCCAGATTATAATGTTTTCTACATATAGCCAGCTCTTTAAATGGTCATCTATATTGGAGACTTTCCCAAACTCACTTCTACTCCTAAATCATCTTCAAAGATTAGAATAGTGTTCACTAATAAATCTAGAATACACCTGTTCACACAAATTTTGGATTAATTCATGTTAACTGTGTAATAATCTTTAAAGCCTATATTCTCAATACTGCTGAGCACTCCCTTTAAGAAAAACTGCAATTAGAAAAAGGAAGAGAATTTTTAAAGGAAGTCTCTTGTGAATCCTTTTGCAAAGTAAGTAATCACATTCTAACTTATCTGTTTTGCAACTTGAGAAACAAGATTCTCGTGCCTGTATCTCCAGTAGAGGAGATGAGAATGAGGGCAAAGAGCATCTCTTGGCTGGCCCAGGAGGAAAGGGTAAGATGAGAGGAGACGACAGCCGCCCGGGTTCTCTCCCTAGAAAGTTAAATGCCAGCCGGGTTAGGCCTTGCCAATATAAATACAATCACAATGATGGTATAAAAAGACATGTATTTTCACCTCTATTGACTTTTCACGTTCATGGGATAATTATTGTAACATTTTCTTAAAGGGCAAAAAGCTTTTGATGATGAATACATCTCATTACATGGAATTTTACGTGTAATCCTTACATGAATCTCATTGTAATTCAATGGATGAATTACGTGTTAATGCTAGCATAACAAGCCTTTAACCTATTTGACTTAATTACAGGCATATCATCAGATTTACTGGGAAAAGATTTCTTCCCCATGCTCTAAAAAGTCTTTTCACTTTTTTAACCCTTTGGTTAAACCTTTGGAAGACTGTATCAGCTTCCATTACTCACAATCTCTCTCTTACTCCCACATCCTACCGACTTCATCTATAGAAACAGGACAAAACAGAGAAGACATTATTTTGTTTAACTTTATGAATTTCTGTCTAGATGTTGGGGGCTCCTGGTATACTTGGTCCCTTATGAGCAAAACCTTTTTCAAATCAAAAGATAGTGAAATGAAATGAACTTGGACTGAGACTTGGAAATCTAGTTCTGACACTAACAAAGTAGCTTTAGAAAAGTCAGTTAATCAGCATGAATCCCAGCTCTCTTTTGTGTTAAATGGAGATAATTACACCCACCTGCTTACTCTTACAGGTTTGGGGAAGACTTAACAATGTAGTGTTAAGTGGTGTTTGGAATAGTGTTGCATAAAAAATAAAACATAGTACAATTAAAGTGTTGATAAAGAAGAAAGACAAGGAGGAAGGAAAGGAAGAGGAGGGAAGAGAAAAGAAAAAGAAAGAAGAAAAAGAACATTCAACAGTATTATAATAAATTAGCACTTTAAAGAGAATTAATAAATATGCAATGCATGTGAGTATAAAAATAAGGAATGAACAGGATAACCAAGGGGTACATGACAGAAATACCTAATTCAGAACTCCCAGAACTAACAACAACTAATCTGAGATTTGAAAGACAAGTAAGAAAGGATTAGAATGAGAAGTGTGTTGGGGATGAGATAGGTTATGGAAATGAGACAGAGCAGGGACTGGACTCAGGTCCCCTCAGTCATGACCATGAAACCCAGCTTTACTTCACAGCTGAAACCCTATGCCACTTGAGTAGCATGTCTTGCACAAATGCAAAGGCAAGATCCTTATCAAAGAAGGATTCAACTATGAAGATGGGTGAAGATTGAACAAAACCAGTCTGCACCGGTGGACCCCGGTGCTGACACTCCACTGACTTTATCCTTCATTATAATACTAAAAATCAAACCAGGGGTGGATATTGAACATACTACTGGGACACGAGATGTATGACGAAGCATGTTCTGTCCACTGCACATGTGCACCCAGTGGGCCGTGCCACTATTTTCTCACATTAGACTCTTTAAAAGCTGCACAGGGATGCCTGGGTGGCTCAGTTTGTTAAGCATCTGCCTTTGACTCAGGTCATTATATTAGGGTAGGTCATGATCCCAGGGTCCTGGAATCGAGCCTCAAGTTGGGCCTCCTTGCACAGCAGGGAGCCTCCTTCTCCTTCTCCTTTTGCCTTTTCACCTGCTCTTGCTCTCTCACACTCTGTCAAATAAACAAATAAAGTCTTTAAAGATAAATAAAGAAAGAAATAAAAGCTTTCTCTGGCTTTTGTTCACAGAATCGGCCTGAAGAACCATTTCCCTTGTGCTGTCTCCCTTGTGCTCGACATAAGCTCCAATAAAAGTCTTGCCTGGAAAAAAAAAAAAAAGTCTTGCCTGGAATTCTCACTTGCCCCCAATCACTTTGGAGAACCCAAGGACCTGAGTCAGTAACAGAGGTAAGAAATCCCAGTCTTCATGACAGAGATAATAATTTGTTCCTTACTACAAAGTCAGAATTCAGTAAAAATGTTTTCGAATAAATGAGAGCTCATATTTGAGCATAGAGTTCAAGACCACAAGGGTTGGAAATAAGGGTGCAATGGAGGTGGAGGGTTCAGTTTTAGAGTGGTAACTTTAGCTACTGTATAAAGAACCCTGTAGAGAGGGCTGAGGGCAGAGAAACTGACTAGAAAATTATTGCAGCAATTCCATAGCCTCGGAGAGACAGACAAACGCTTGCCTGCTGATTGGAAGTGAGGCATAAATAAGGATAGTCTGAGGAAAGGGTTAAGGAAACACTGGCATCCCAGTTTAAACAGGGATGAGGGCACTAAACAGAGATTCTAAACCTCTGTTACAGGAGCATATGACAATTGTTAAAGAGCAAAAAGTCAACAGAGTAAATTTAAAGATCTAACTGGCTTTATTCAATGATTCATGAACCAGGCAGCCTCCTTAACAAATACAAGGGTACTACAAGGAGTTGTATAAAATAGGTTTTATAGGCAAAAACAGGACTAGACAAGGAAGTCATTAGCGAAAAGAAAAAAAAAAAAGGTTATTTTCGGCAAAGTCACCTTCCTTTAGGAGGAAAGGTAGGGGTTCTTAGCGTGCAGACTACCTCACTAGTGCTGATCAGGAAATTTCTGACAGAATGGTTTAAAATTCTCCTGGGAGAGGCTGAGACTACTCCACTTAGGATGGGTATTAAATCTGGGTGGGGCTTAACAAAAGTGACTCTATTTTGAGCTGATGTTCTTTTTTAACAATTCCCCCCTTTTGTTCAAACTCAGCCTGAAAGCGGTGATCAAAATGTGAGGCTGTAAGACATTAGCACCACTCTCAACTACTGATTTATATTTCTCACAGCTTTTGTTGATTCTGGGATTTTTTTTTTTTCTGCTGCATTTCTGTGGTATTCATAGATTCATAACCCCAGGCATACATTTTTTTAGCTGGTCATTCTCTTTGTTCCATTTTTGATGTTCTGGTCTTAAGGAGATCATTTGATTGGTGGTCAGTGGCTGGGAGTTTGCACTTGAGGCTTTTGAAAGAATACAATGCTGCAGTAAGATTATTATGATGACTATAGGTAGGATAATTCCCAGTGTTTGCCACGCACTTCGGAGCTTGGTTTCCAAGACCCAAAATAATTAAAGAAAGACCCTGTTGAAGAAGTCACTACTTTAGGCCATATGGTTTGCTCAGTGATCTAATATAACTGAGTTTCAGCTTCCCCAGAAGTGGTAATCCTGGTAGAGCAGGTGGTGTTAGCCACAGCACAGACACCTCCTTGCTCAGCTAAAAGATAATCCTGTTTCTAGAACAAATTTGGCCAGAACCTCTAAGGATCTTTGCTAGATGGTGTCTTAGCAATAGAATCTACAATGTCCCCAAGAGTTAAGAAGAGATTTTTTTTTATATCATATTCTTATTTCCCTTTACTCCTAAACCATGGGTCAGCCATATTTTTAGCATACAAGGGAAAAAATCGCCTAGCTTGAAATAAAAAGGCATCCTAAATGCTTTATAAAAATGGGTATTGCTTTACAAAGAGATGGTGAGATCTTTCAGTGACTAGGGTCAAATAGATCTAGATAATCATGGGAACATGGGGCTACAAATGTACTAATATTCATGCAGGTAAATGTGTCTAATTCGGTACATACTTCTAGGGCAGGTCAATAGTAATTTGCAATGACATTAAGAATAGAAGAGAAATTGGTCACAGGGAAGACCAAGGGATCTCTCACATCATGACAAATCCAGCAATCTGAGAGCTTACCCTATTTAGCAATGATGTAGGAGATAAGGACAAGGGCGTTATCTTTCCAGACCAATGCCAGAATAAAGAAGAAGAAAGAGAGGTTTTCAGATTTAGTTCAAGTATGAAGTCTTGATCCATCTTCTTGAAGGAAGCAGTTTACTTTGATGCCATCCATTTCTTCATAGGTTTGAATCGTAGGTTTCCAGCATCTATACAGGACCAGATGTCAGATGGAGACTTCCTTAGCTGTGAGGTGTATATCCAAGGCTCAATATCTTTTACTTTTGCAGCAGTATAGTGTGCAGGGCAATTGGAAGTTCCCCCTTAACAGGGATCAAGGGTTGTCTTACTCTAAAGACTCTTCCAGAATACCAGTCACCAAGGTTCAGACTGTGACAAACAGGATCCCTTGCACTGGGATACAGAAATTCTTTCTTAATCCATTGATGTGATGCATGAGCATAAGACATTAAAGACTTAACAGCAGCTGATCATACCAGCATGAGTCAGGGGATCAACAGAAGGTTATATGCCAATAGACACTGGCCTGCCAGTGACTATCTCATGTGATGTGTCTTTTTTCCCAAAGGAGTTACCATAAACTGTCAGCAAGATCAAAGACAACACCTTAAGATAGGGGATTTCAGTGGTTTTGGAAAGCTTAGAAATTTTAAGTTTGACAATCATAAAATTTATATGGAACCAAAAAAGACCCCAAATTGCTAAGGGACTGTTGAAGAAGAAAAACAAAGCTGGGACATCACGTCATCTGATTTCAGGCTTTATTACAAAGCTGTGATTACCAAGACAGCATGGTACTGGCACAAAAACAGAAAAATAGACCAATGGAACAGAGTAGAGAGTCCAGGTATGGACCCACAAATCTATGGCCAAATCATCTTCAACAAAGCGGGAAAAAATACCCAGTGGAAAAAAGTCTCTTCAATAAATGGTGCTGGGACAATTGGACAGCTACATATAGAAGAATGAAACTAGACCATTCTCTTACACCATACACAAAGACAAACTCGAAATGGACAAAAAACCTCAATATGAGACAGGAATCCAACAAAATCCTGGAGGAGAACATAGGCAGTAACCTCTTTGACATCAGCCACAGCAACTTCCTTCAAGACATGTCTCCAAAGGCAAAGGAGACAGAAGCGAAAATGTACTTTTGAGATTTCATCAAAATAAAAAGCTTCTGCACAGCAAAGGAAATAGTCAACGAAAGAAAGAGGCAACCCACGGAATGGGAGAAGATATTTGCAAATGACACTACAGACAAAGGGCTGGTATCCAAGATCTATAAAGAACTACTCAAACTCAACATCCAAAAAGAAGATGAACACATCAAAAAATGGGCAGGAGACATGAAGAGGCACTTCTCCATAGAAGATATACAAATGGCTAACAGACACATGAAAAAATGTTCCTCATCACTAGCTATCAGGGAAATTCAAATCAAAACCACACTGAGATACCACCTTACACCAGTCAGAATGACCAAAATTAACAAGACAGGAAACAACAAGTGTTGGAGAGGCTACGGAGAAAGGGGAACCCTCTTACACTGTTGGTGGGAATGCAAGGTGGTGCAGCCACTTTGGAAAACAGTGTGGAGATTCCTTAAAAAATTAAAAATAGAGCTACCCTATGACCCTGTAATTGCACTACTGGGTATTTACCCCAAAGATACAGATGTAGTGAAAAGAAGGGTCATATGTGCCCCCAATGTTCATAGCAGCAATGGCCACAATCGCCACACTGTGTTAAGAGCCAAGGTGCCCTTCAACAGAGGAATGGATAAAGAAGATGTGGTACATATATACAATGGAGTACTATGTCTCCATCAGAAAGGATGAATATCCAACTTTTATAGAAACATGGACTGGATTGGAAGAGATTATGCTGAGTGAAATAAGCCAAGTAGAAAAATTCAAGTATCACATGGTTTCACTTACTTGTGATGCATAAGGGGTAATATAGAGGACAGTAGGAGAAGGAAAGTAAATGGGAAGTAGGGTAATTCAGGGAGAGAAACGAAACATGAGAGACTTTGGACTCAGAAACAAACTGAGGGTCTTGGAGGGAATGGGGTAGGGGGATGGGAGAGCCTGGTGGTGGGTACATATTGCATGGAGCACTGGGTGTGGGGCATAAACAATGAATCTTGGAACACTGAAAAAAATGTCTATTCAGATCCTTTTTCTGTAAATAAATAAATAAATAAATAAATAAATAAATAAAAAGAAATTTAAGTTTGAGGATATCATTAGTTTCCTCAACCTTGCCTGATGATTGAGAGTGGTAGGGGCAGTGATCATTCCAAGTGATTTGCTAGGTTTTCATTAAGGCTTATATGATTTGTCCAGTGATGCAGGTGCCTGGAGATTGTGGAAGGTATACCCCAAGCTGAAAACACATTTTCTAACAGCTTCTTGCCCACTGTAAGGGCATCAACCTTTCAGAGGGGAAATTTGCAATCTATCTGGAGAACACACATACAATAACAAGAATATGTTGATAATTCATACTAAGAGACAGCTGAATGCAGTCCAGCTGCAGGTGTTCAAATGGTCCAGAGAGAGGAGGTCTGAGGCCACTGGGGACAAAAATAATTTTTCCGGGATTATGGATATGGCAGGCCAGATATCACTGGTAGACTGTTTTTGCGATTTTTAAAGTCTCCCCACTTATATCAATTCATAATTTGAGTTGTCTTCAATGCATTATGTTGAGTGAAGGAAAGCAAAAATGGAAAAATGGGGTTTATCAGGGGACCAGGAAGAACCAAGCAGCTGTCTTATGTCTCCCAAAGCCCTGACTGTTCACTTAATTTACAGCCATTGTTTACACACCATAATTTCTCTGATTCAAGAGCAGAATGTTGCCATGTTACAAGAAAATCGAGATAGCAGAATTCTACCAATGAGGGGTCATTTTTTTGCAGCAACAGGATGGACTTCCTCTGCATGTGCCATAATCTTTATAGGTTCTGTTGCTGCTGCCTTTGCATAAAAGTCAGCTGGAGCATTTCTCATACTCAAACTCAGTCCTTTTAGTGTCAGTCTCAGTTTTGATGACAGCAATTGCAGAAGGTAAAAGAACAGCAGATCATTTACTTGTTGCCCATTTTTGATTGGGATTCCAGAGGACGTAAGAAAACCCCTTTGTTTTCATAACATCCCCCAAATCATGGACAAACCCAAAGGCATGCTAGCTATTAGCACAAATATTTACAGTTTGTCCTTTCTAATAACTGCCATACTCAGGTAGGGCAAGGTGCCCTGCTTCCTGGGTGGATTTAGATCATGGGAGGTTTCTTCTTTAGAGTAGGTCTTACTGAGTGGCAATAACATAACCAGCACGGAAATTCCTTTTTTGCTTAGTATCACCCATCAACAAAGAAGATTAGATCAGGACTAGTTAAAGGGGTATCTCATAAATCAGGACACAATGTTACTGAGTGGGGCATTATTACCTTTCAGTCATGGGGCTTGCCTTTCTCAGAGAGATGTAACATGGCAGGATTAAGGGTGTTGTGATGTTTAATGATGTGGATTAGGTTATAAAAGCAGAAGGATCTCATAAGAAGTGAGTTTATCTACAGTGAAATGTTGAGGCAATTCGGAGTTAAAAACAGATGTCAGGGCATCTGTGTGGCTCAGTTGGTTAGCTGTCTGCCTTCAGCTCAGGTCATGATCCCAGGGTCCTGGGATGGAACCCTGCATTGGGCTCTCCTTCTCCTTCTGCCTCTGCCTCTTTCTCTGTCTCTCTGTCTCATGAATGAGTAAATAAAATCTTTAAAAAATAATAACAAAAACTAAAAAAAAATACAAAAACAGATGTTGCCAAAGTTGAACAGCAGGTGGAGTTTGTAAGTAAATATCATTTCCTAGGGTCAAATCCCCTGACTTAGCAGCTGTAGCTATAGTTTTAAGACAGCTGGGACAGGCACAAGCAACTGAATCAAGCTGTGTGCTCTCCTAGGCAGTAGGCCTGTGTTTATCACCACGTTCTTAGGTGAACATTCCCAAGGCTTGATTACCCCTTTCATGTACAAAAAAATTGAAAGGTTTTGAAGAGTTAGGTGACCCTAAGGCAAGTGGTTCTTGCAATGCTTGTTTTATCTCATAAAAATCTGCTCATATAGTTCTGTAAGTTCATAGAGTGGAAAAGCTAAAAGGGAAAAATTAGGAAGCCATATTCTGCAATACCCAGCGAAGCCTAGAAATCCAGGAAGCTGTCCCTTTTTTGTGAGTCTGGTCCTAGATTCACTTAATTTGTTTTAGAGACAGCTGAATTCCTTCAGTGTTTAGCTCATGACCTAGGTAATGAACAGTGGCTAGAGATAATTGTGATTTTTCCTTCGGGACTTTGTGCCCTTTTTCAGCTAACAGTTGCAGCAAATAAACGGAATCTTTTATGGATGACTCTTTGGTTACTGAGTACAGCAAAATATCATCTACATGTTGTAAAATGGTTGCTTTCCAGGGGAAACCAGAGGATGTTCAAATCTCAGTGAAGTATTTGAGAGAAATAAGGAATTTCAGAGAACCCTTGAGTCATGACTGTTCCGGTATATTGGCAATTGTTTCAAATAAAGGCAATAGGTATTAGCTGTTGGGGTCTGCAGGGCTGAATAGAAGTCCACAGCAGTGAACTGACCCGAGTCTGGAAGAATTTGCCACAGAAGGGTGCCCGGCATGGGATGACTGGGAAAGGGAAAATAACTATCGTATTGATGAGGATAGTTGGAAGAAAGGCAGGCGAGGACAAGGGGTGCCCTGTTTTAAAAGGAAGCCACTCTTAAGGATTTTATATGCCCCTGGAAGGAACTTTTCACGCTTTACCACCTAATAGATAGATGACAAAAACCTGATTGGATGATATGCACAAGGAGGGTTCATCAGATTAAAACAGCTGGCCAACAAGCCCATAAAACCCCCTAGACTTAGAAACTCCATGGCTACCCTCTCAGGTCCCCTGCTTCTTCAGGAGCTTTGTACTGTCATTCAATAAACTGCTTTGGTGCCCACCACTCTTCATCTGGTCTATCTCTTCATTCTTCAAAGCAGTCTGGCCAAGAAGAACCTGGCACTAAAGGAAAAGAAATCCTGTAACACTAATAATCGCTCAAATCCTGGACAAATCACCATCCGTCCATTAGGTTTCTAGACCAAGAGTGCTGTGTGTTGCAGAGGCTAGTACAGGGAATAGTTAGGCCCTGGGTAAGCATTTAGAGCTTCTGCTATATGTGTGAGGCCTTGATGGCCTCAAGCTTTAATAGATATTGGGTAATTTAGGGAGAGGTTTACTTATCTCTATATGAATCTTTTGTATTATAGCATTTAAGAAGAACTTGCATAGGACGTTTGAGAATAATCTCTTTTACCAAAGTCCAAGTTAATTACAGCTGAGACATCAATATGTGCACCAACATTTTGATGATGGACCGCAAGGGGGGTGAAATATGGGAGGCCCAGGTATTGTTTGGGGTCTCTGGTCTCGGAACTGTTGTAACTATAAAGTTAATAGCATGGCAGATTGTGTTTGGGATATTGCTCCAGGGTCCTGACTGCTCAGTTATAGTCAGGAGTTCAGTCAGTCTGGTGGCCTCTCATCTTATTTTCTGCCTTTTTACCAATCCACTTATCTCAGGAGGTAATCCATTTACAAAGAGGGCAGCTAGAGGAGACCGGGTGACCTTCTTTTTTATATGAAACTCCAATTGCCATAGAAGAAGGGATTCCAAAGGGCTTTAAGTTTTGCCACAGATTCATGTTTTTTCCTTTGCAAGTTTGTATAATAGACCAATCAGTGTGGACAAGGAAGACTGTAGGAATGGCTTGTAAAATTTGGCTGCTGTTTTGCAAGCTTTTTCTGGTCCCTGAAATGTTGAAGACTAAGGATTTTGACTATTATCCTTGGGGTTTTGCCATCTTGCTCTTTGGCATCAAGTTTGGGACCTCACCAGGTCCCACCAATATACACAAAAGCAGATAAAAATCTGGAAGCCTGGAGCTGTAAGTCCTAATAATGACTAAAATCTTCAAAAAATTTTGGGTTTCCTCTCTAGGTTTAGGAAATTCTTTATGGCCCTTATTTAATCATTGACCAACAGGTAAAGGATACCTGAGGAGATTCATCTGTAACTTTGGGTAGTTCTATTTTGAAAAGCAACTGTTTAATAGTATCTTTAGAGTGGAAAGGCAGTTCAGATAGAGAATTAGTAAAATCTGAGTATTCCGGTGAAAAAAAGGCTTAGGGCGACCAGTAGAAGTCACATCAGTGCCATCATCTGTTGTTTTAGGTACCTTTGATAGCTTTAATTTTTTATTAGCCGTTTGTAACGAGTCATTTAATGAAGCTATTTTGGAATTTTTGAAGGCTTTTGGAAGCTTCTGCTTGCCAATTAAAGTAGATATCCCATTCTACTTGCTAAACTTGGGATTCTTTCCTCTTGAATGCATTTCTTAAAAGAGCAATCTTGTCTAATTGGACCACTTCCCATAATGGTCATTGTAATTTTAGGTTATTTTAGTAAAATTTTGTCATTTTGCTAGATATCTGAAGCTTCTGGGACTATAGTTCTTAAACATAAAATAAGCTGGTGTGTCAGAAGATAGCAAACTCAACTCTTGGATATGAAGACTAGAGAAGGCTTATCACAAGAGTCTTCTTGAGGGCACAAGCTCTCTAATAACCATTAAATTCTCAACCTGTGCTCACCATCATTTGAGTGTTCCTTGACTTCCTAGATTCCCATTTGTAATTAGCCCTTACTTAATATTCACTGAGGTCTCCCACAGGATTCAGTCTGGCCCAGATTGGACCAGTCTGGTTTTTAAGTTGGGCACAGTCCTACTCCAGCTGGTAGCTGCCAAAGCTGCTGAAAGTCTCCTTCATTTTCACTGCTGCCCCCAAATCCATTAAAGACAAAATTCCACCAAGTAAATTTAAAGATCTAATTGGCTTTATTCAACAATTCATGAGTGAGGCAGCATTCCATATAACAAAGAGAAGGGGGCTCTGAGGAGTTGTAGAAAAGGGAAGGGGTGTTTACCTGGAGACAGGAGTAGGACAAATATGTTATTAGCAAAATAAAAGAAAGAAGTGTTTCAGGCAAGGTCATCTTTCCATAAGGGAAAGGGCAGGAGGTATTACCATGCAGATTACCTCAATAGTGCAATCAGAAAATTCCAGACAGATTTGTTTAAAATTCCACTCCTGAGAAAGGCTGAAACTGCACTTAAGATAGGTATTAATTTTTGGTGGGAAATGGCATCAAGTGTCTCCATTTGGTGGTCTGTTGTTTCTTTTTAACAGAAGAAAGGCCAGAGTCTTAGTGTGTCAGTAGACACTTCCCAAAATAAGTTCCCTTAACTGTGTCCTGAAAGATGAGGAGGAGTTCACCAGTGAACAGTATAAAGAGCCAGAAGAACTTATTTCTCGTGCATCTGCAGGTCAGTGAGGCTAGTTATACTTCAGGTTATGGTGACTACAGTCCTCTTGCCAAAGATCTACCCTCTGAATGAGGGTGGGTGGCAGGGGGTCAGTTCTCTTCCATATATACTCTTTCTGGAGTTCTGGAGCCTGAAGGGGCAGTCCCTACCAGGGAGCAGCTCTCCTTGGGCAATGGCCGAAGCACAAAAGAACCAATAGTAACATTCAAAGCTTAAAATCAGCTTGGACTCTGCCCATGTACTATTGGCCAAAGCAGGTCAGATGACCAAAGCCAGAGTCAAGGGTCTAGGGGCACAGAGCTGCATTCTGCCTTTAGTGCAAGGTATTACAAAACAACTTACATTGCAAAGGGCATAAAAATAGGGGCCAGGGTGGGAGTCAGTGAAGAATGAGATCAATAATTCCATCTACCCCCATCTGCATGAACTTCTAGAGAGAAACTGAATGGAGTGTATGAGATAATAAACCAAAAGTCAGTTTCAGCTTCGAGCACAATGAAGGGAGGAAAGAGTGAGAAATTAAGATGAAGAAAGGTGGGCATAGGCTCCATGGAGGGCTTATTTCACATCGTGAGATATAAAAGTGCTATGATGCAAACAGGCACAGGGTGTTCTGGAAACAGATAAGGGGCAGATGGGCTCCTAACCCAGTCTTAGGAAGTTGCTGGGGAGGCCTACCAGGCAGAGAGTGGCATGGGCCAAGACTGAAATGGCAAGCTTTTTAACAAAGCTGGAGCTCATTGATGGCAGGCACAGTGTCTTTGCAGTGCTATAATGCGTATTTTGGAAGGGTTTATGCCAGAGTAGAATAGCCAGGCTCTTCTGTTGTGGTTTGGTGGATATTAGGAAAGGTCCTCTACCCCCAAAATAACACCTCAACACAACTAGAAAGCCAATGGAGTCCAGATTGTGTTGCATAAAAACAGAGGAGTGGACAGGGAGTCTGGCTTCCTGCTGGGCTGAGCCCAGCCCACCCCATGGCAGGTGCTCCAGTGGGATTAAAGTGTTTGTTCTCCTGTCAGCAGGCTAGCTAATCCTCCGAATACTTGCCAGAGATATGCACACAGTAAACACTCTGCTCTGGGAGAGTTGTCCCATCAAAACCCAACAGAGTTGACTCCCCTGCAGATCTATAAACCTCTCTTAGCCCCCTTTCTCTGCAATTACCAGAGGTGATAATTGATCTCCAAAATGATGCCAGATTTCACAGAAGGCTTATTAATTCCTCCCATTTTTATCAGCCAAATAAAAGTAGTGTGTGTGTGTGTGTGTGTGTGTGTGTGTGTGTGTGATTGAGTGAGGCCAACAAACTCTGAAGGGTTGCTTGAGGTCACAGAGAGTCAGTGGCTCAATATGGATTAGCAAAGCCTCATGGCCTGTCTGGTCCCCAATCCTTTTTATCAAACCACAGAACAAGTTGCCATATGAAGAAAACATTAAAGAGCATTAACCTCTGATGAGTTACATTTATTTTCTTGTACATTTGGCATTTATTTTGGTTGTTTCAATTTGTGTGGCTTAGTATATAAAGTTCTGTAGGGTTGCCCTCTGAATTCTGGGTCTTTTATTTTTGTTGTCTCTTACTTCTTAGTTAAAGTTACTGTTTTCCATTTCAATAAAAGTTGTCTTAGAAACTGTCCTTGGCTCCGGTGTCACTGAAATATGGAATTCAGCGGGATTTTCTCCACTCCACACTAAGAAGAAAAGTCTTTACAGCATCAGCCATTCTTGATTGACGGATTGTAATGTTTCCTGGGAGAGCAAAATTATTTTACCTCTGATTTTCTATGTTTTCCTTGGTCATTTGTCTCTCCAGTGAAAGCCCATAGCCTTTAAGTATGCTCTAACATTTTCCCTACTCACAACAGAGTTGGTGTGTGCGTAAATCTTTGGTGTATTTCCCATCTGTGTATGCCTGTAGTTAATTTTTTGTTTTTCTGAAATGCAAAGATGCTGACTTTAAGATGGCTGGACACAGTGGTCTCAGGGCCATTGGAGAGGTTGCTTTCTGGAAACAAGAGAAATGACCCCCAGAAAATAAAGGGCTTTACTTAATACAATCTAAGTAGCCCATACATATATGCTTTATACTAACTACCAAACATATGGTGAGACTCATAGATCGCCTGAGTACAAATGACCATAGAGATGAACTCAATTCACTTTGCCACACCATGTTTTCCAAAAGACTGAAACCCACTTGAGAAATATGAACAGTTCTCTATTTCTAAAGATTACTGTCTAAATGATCATGTTGAGCTGGACGAACAAAACAGCATTACTATTTCCAGTAATGTGGTTTATCACAAAATAGCCCAGTTTCTAAATTGGAAAGAAAATCACTATATGTGATTGTGATGACATAGTCCTTAATGATCTTCGTGGCTATCCACATCTAAGGGCATTCTTGCTTGCTGTGCTAGCAGGACTGGAACGGGAGAGAGGTGGGAGCCTCAGGGACAAAATTTAAGGAGGTGCCAACAACTCAGTAGCCAAGATAAATATTTTAATGCAATATTTTATAAACCAAAATAATTGCAAAAATCCATGATGAACATGATATCAAATGCGATGGATCAAAGTGGAATTATTGTAAAGCTGCTGCCCTCCAGATAGATGTAGTGCCATGAGATGTGATGAAAGGGCAATCAGTTTGAAATGTATGGTTATTGGGGCAACATTCTAGACATTCCAAGGGACTTCAGAGAGAGAGAAAGAGAGAGACAGAGACAGACAGAGAGAGCCTATGCTTATTCATTGTTTTGTTTTATCTACTTTAAAGTAAAGGACGTTGGGAAATTGGAGAAGAGAAAGGCTACAGGAAAAGGATAAAGAAGCTTTATAGCTGCTCAAGGCCATCATTAACCTTGATCTGTTCCATCTACATAGGCTCCCCTACTCTGAAGAAGAGAGGACATTCTCTGGCTTTGATCCATGCTCAGCAATTGGCTCTTTTCCTTTATTCATCAGTATTGTATCCTGGGAACCATCATCATGTTCATGCCATAACTCAGTGTTCACTGAGGGCCTGGCTTTCAGGCCAAGGGGATGTGGAAAGTGACAATAGCTTGGGTAATTAGGCAAAAATATCTGGCTTAAATTGTCCTGAGAACCATCCTGTGGAGTATATTAACCATTAAAATTGTATTTAGAGACAGTGGAAAAAAAATGTTTGTTATGAAAAGATTGGGTGTGATAATGTGTGCCAGATACCATCCAAGTGTGAAGTGTTACCCCTCACGACCACACACCCAAGCACCACTTAGAGAGAGCGGATCCCTGAGCAGAGGCCAAGCATGCATCCCATGTAGGGCAAAACAAGACCACTGTCTGGGGGCTGCTTAATATTTTATTAATTTCCACTGCTGAGAACTTCAAATCTTTTCATTATTAGTATATTTTACTAAGTTTGTGCCTTCAGCCTTTTCAAGTAAAGGGCACAATTTAAAAAAATTAAGCTTTAAGGACACCTGGGTGGCTCAGTTGGTTGGGCGACTGCCTTCAGCTCAGGTCATGATCCCAGAGACCTGGGATCGAGCCCGGGATGGAGCCCTGCATCCAGCTCCCTGCTGGGCGGGAAGCCTGCTTCTCCCTCTGCTTGTGTTTCCTCTCTTGCTGTGTTTCTCTTTGTCAAATAAATAAATAAAATCTTTAAAAAATAATAAGCTTTAAATCATCATGCATTAAAAGTTGTTCATTACCATGAATATATTTAAAAATGGGGTGCTGAAGTTATCACATAAATCTCCCAAATGGGAATAAGCCAAAGAGAAAATGTTTCTTTGAGAAAGGGACACTCAGGACAAAAAAGTCAGAACAGAAAGGACAAGGTCCACACTGGTTCCATTTGCTTGCCTTTATGTCTGGTCAGCCGGACCCAGTGAATGGATCATAAACCTGTCCCGTGTATTCATTCATTCATTCATTCATTCATTCATTACACAAATCTTTATTGAGGGGCTACTAAATGTCAAGCACTGAACTAGATCCTGAACAAAACAGATCTAGTCCCTGCTCACACGAAGCTTATAGTCTTGTGCAGAAAACAGCATTTAAGAGAATCATCATCTAGATAAATGTGGAAGGATATGTAATTCAAGGACCTGAACTAAGCTAGGGTTCAGAGAGGACTTTACTGAGAAAGTGAACTGCATATTCATATCTGTATGGGTAAGTTAGAGCTAACTTGGTGAGAGGGTGCCTGTATGGGAGTAAGGGAAGCATTTGAGAAAAGTTTCAAAGAAAAGTCTATGATAGTAGAGAATGGCCAATTTTTTTTAAGGTTTAAAGTGAATACAGAAAAGCAACAGGAGAGGTAAGCAGGTGTGGGTTAACATAGAAGCTAGAGCTTACAAAAAGCAAGAAGAACCAGGCAAGTGAAAGTGTAGAAGGATGCATCTGGAAAATCTGAGAAAAGGTCACCAACAGCTTCAGTCTGGAGGATTAGGGTGTGCATAGGGAGACAAACTCTCAGAGAAGATTATAAAGCCCAACTCAATGCAGAGTGAGAGTTTCCAGAAAGGTCTGAGTATCTGACCAAGCCCTGTGTCTGAACCCCACTGCTGCTTGAGAATATTGGCATCCCATCCATTTCTGCCTTTCAAATCCCAAATCATGTCCTGTCATTGGCAATATCCAACCCATGAAGGACCATGAAGAAAAGGGGATTCTAGAAGCTGTTGCTCCCAATCTCAGACAGAGGGGTGGCATGGAAATAGCAAACCATGCACAAACCATTAAAGGCTGATTCTGCAGCTCAGAATTTGAGCTTAAATTCTAAAGTTAACGTGAAGCCATTGCAGGAATAGCATAATTAGCAGTTCATCCCCTTCATTCACTCAGGCTATGCTATCTCCTACACATTAGACAGTAGTCAGGGAGAAGCAGAAATACAGGTTGGAAGACTGCTGTAAAGCAGGAGATGATCATGTGAACTAGAGGAGAGCCAGAAAGAAGTAAAAGAGTAAGATGTAAAATAGGACTTTGCTAACAAATTGGATAGAGGTGTGGAAGATGAGCAAGGAGGCAGCAGAAAGAGCATGGGTTTCATGGTGGACACAAGTCTCCCAGGTGTCAGAGTCAGAGACGATCAGGAATGCAAGGGTTTCAGGTCAATTTGCCTAACTTCATCCCTACTTGTGACTGATTCCTGTATTAAGGCCGTGTTGATTAGATGAGGGTGCAGGCATGCTTATTTCAGAAATTCTTTCCAGTCCACATAATTTTCATGTCTTTGCATATAGCAGCAGGGATTCAGGAATTACAGGGCACACATTTTCTTTTTTAATGCAGATGCCTTGTAGGAAGTAGGACAAGCCAGGTCCAGTATTCAGTAAAGACAGGTCTCCACCCTTCAGAGCTGTATCTGCATCAGTAGTCAGAAGATCAAGTTTAGAGATGGGTTAAAGTGGAGCTTAAAGGGGATTTGAAGGTGATGAGAAGAAACCCTATCTCTCTGTGAATAGAGCAGGAGATACTGCAGGCAGTGAAGCCACCATCTCCTTTATCTGTCTTGGAAGCTCTCTGGATTGGCAGGAGCTGCCTCACTTGGAGAGGAGTGCTAAGATAAGTTAATTATATGTTTGTATTTGATACCACGTGTTAGAAAAAATGCCAACTTTTTACCATTCAGCAATGTAGCTATTGTAAATGAGAAATGCTGATGATACAAGTGTATCTTGCTCTAAATAAATTTGATTATAGGCTTTCAAGTTAATAAAACTTTACCAAATTAGTAGGAAGCTAACGTCTTCCTGAAACCTTGAACTTGGACATTCTATGAATCACATGTAAGACGGTGAGACCTACCTGTGAAGTATAATGTTACTGTCTGGTATACTTATGGAGATAAATAACCTAGGTGTGGTCTTAGCTTGTAAACCAAGAAAGTGCAATAAAGCTTTGCTGGGTTTGAGTGTGGAGTCAAGGAACGGCCAGAAAGGAGAAAAATATTTATGGCTCCACTGAAACTGTGAAGAAAATAATAGGGAGAGGTGATAGCTAACACTCAGAAGAAGGGATATCCTCAAGTTAAGAAAATGCCTTAAGGAAAATGCAAGTTTCTAGTTTACAGGTTTATACAACCAATATCTTATAATCCAGTGATACAGTATGAGGTCCAGTAGCTCTATAATTGGCAATTTCTGAGCTGCTTTTACCTCCAAATACTGCAAATCTCCCCTGTGATGCATACTTGGAGGAATTTATTTTTAATTTTATAATGAGAACTCCAGCCAGACATAACATTCACCTTCAAGAACTATGTTTTATAAAAAAATTCATTATAAGATATTTGTGTTTTACAAACATCTTATAGGCATAGTATAGGAGATACATGTTTATTCTTATGGAAAGGTGTAAGTAATCAGCCTTCTCTAAAATATCACAGAAGAATTATTAAACCATTATTTCAACTTTAAAATAGAAAAAGATGAGATACGTTATAAAAATTGATTCTTCACCACTGTTACTCAGAAATGCATGCCTCTCTCTTCCTTATAACTCTTTAATATATAGTTGTCAACCAATGAAGCACGAAGCATTCAATCAAATTACTTTCAAATATAAAACAGCAATGTATTTTGAAAAATCAATTTTATTTCCTGTACTGAAAGCAAATTTTCAAAAGTTGTGATGTGTTGTTCAAACTCAGAAGGACCAATACTGAAGATTTTAGAAAAAGATTTGTGGCATCATCTAAAATAATTTTTAAATTGATGAATGATGCAGAACCATTTTAGAGGGACCTGTTTACATCCTGAATGGGATCATGTGGTTTCAAACATGTTGCAGGCATCACTTACTAAAGCCTGAAAGTGGTCTGAGATTATGAACCTTCATCAACCTCTTAATAACCACACCCAAGTCACATTCCTGCTGCATTTCTAAAGTTTCACTGTATGAAAAATAGCACAATGGTAACAACGTCCAAAGTTTTTGCAAAGATTAAATGAGACAATGCATGCAAAGCACTTTATGCAATACCTAACACAAAGTCAATGCTCAATAAACAATTGCTATCATTACAATTTAACCTTCCTGCCAGCCAGAGAGATTCAACTAGCTAAAACATGTACAACTTTCTGACTGAGGGTTGAGGTACTCTTAATAATTTGTACTCTCATCTTCATCTAACAACAGTGAAAGAGAATCAACTGCACATCAGCAAGTTATCATTTGCAGGTGAATTTCAAGTCATCTGAAAAGCTAAATCTCAAATAATTTAGTGGATCTGAATTTTAAAACTACAAAAAAGTACTTAAAAATCCACAATAATCTGTGCTACCTGTGCTAGTTGAATCAGAAGACAGGGTTCATATTCTTAATTTACATGGTAAGTCATACGGGGCCATGAGACTCACCAGAAGACCTCTTGATGCAGATGTGTTTTCATCTGTAAAATGGGAGTATTAACTGTATTACCTCGTGAACAAACTTCCACAGAGTGTCGTGAGGCTAAGAGTCGGGATAACCATGGTTCTTTTCTCTTGCTCTGTTGTCTCTCCTTTCCTGCAATTAAGCATGCCTGAATAGTCAACACAGTTGAGTTCAGCCAAAATAAACAATCTTTTTGACTCCCAATGGCAACAGCAACAAAATCAGAGTGGTCTGAATGGTAAAGGGACCGTATTGTTCATGTACTAGAGAAATCCACAAGTAGAGCAGCTTCTAAACTAATTTGAACAGTGCTCTTGCTCTGTTTCTGCACTAGTGCACTGTCGCTGTGCTCTCCTCCAAGGCCATCCAAGGCTGACTTTCCACATGGGGCAAGAGGCCACACTGGACCCAGGTATTATATCCACACACGACATTCTTTTCCAGAAAAAAAATATTTTTCTTTCCCTATCCATCAAATACAAGTCCTGAGCTTCCCTTTCACAGGGTCACCTTCTGTTCTGTCCCATACTGCAAACCAATCCTTATGGCAGGAGGTTGAAATTACACTGACTGGCTCAGAGGACAGAGGTAGAATTACTACCACTGACAATAAGGCTTCTACACAGCGAGGTGTGATGGATGTTAAGACAACGCAAGTTGTACAACTTGTTAGATTCTGCCACAAGGGCTAGGGAGTAGCTTCAAGGGATGTACAGAGAATCTTTTGTGACCCAGCCCTGTTACATTTACCACCTCTGGGATCTATCCAAGTTCTGGATTGCCAAAGAACAATCTGAAAGATATATTTATTTCTTTGCTAAAAATTGGCACTCCCTTGACAACAGCTCATTGTCCTGAGACCAAACTTGTTTACTTCTTTCATTTCCTCTTCACTTGAGATGAATTCTCTTCATAAAATGCTTGGTCTCTCATACAAACAAGCTCTTGTTAATTCTCCAGACTCCTGGGTATGTGGCTTACATTGGAGTCTAACACCTCTGCTGTACATGTATACTGAAGCCTTATATGGCAATGAATAATTTTATAAGAATGAATCAGGATTCAAAGTTCCTGGAGAAAAGTCAATGAATGAGTAAGAAAACATAAATAGAAATCATATGGATTCCTCCCTGGATGGATTTCAGCACACAGGGCCATGTGTATCCATTTTTTTAAGGAGTGTGATGTAGAAAATGCTATAATGTCATATTGCACTTTGTCTGACCCTCATTTTTTAGATTGGAAGAAATAACCCAAAGACCTTCAGGTCCTGAAATTTTCTCAAGAGTTTTCAAAAATGATTTAGAACTTGAATGATATATTTTAACAGGTTTAAATCATTTTCAAAGGAATTATTTTCCTTTGTGGAGTTTAACTGAAAAGGTAATGTGCTCATTTCTTTTCCATGTATTTAATGTGTCAAAATTAGCATCTTGCTATTCATCTTGAAACAAATGAATGTGGATCACCCATCAAAAGCAAACACAAACACCAAATAAAACCACAAGAACAAAAAACCACGGCTTATGGAGAAGTGAAGGAGGAATAATACACATACACATACACAGACACACACGGTGTATATGTGTATATACATATGTAATGTATGTATGTATACATGTGTACATATGTATACATGTATATAATGTATATATTTTTTTTTTCAAACTTTCTCAGGCCACCCAAGCTATCCACTTAACAGAATTTTAGGTCTCTCTCTTTTTGTGTATGCATTTGTGTCTTTAGAGAATTTTCAGCTTTTTATAAAAGCTGTGTAATCCTTTTGAGCTGAGAACCCCTTTGACTCTGTGGTGACACCTATGGAATCCTCTCAGAAAAATAATAGAAAATATAGGAATAAGAGTAAATAATAGGAAATAATAAAAGGAAATCAAAGATATTACAATGTAGTTGTCAAAATAACATATGTGTGACCTGACGATATACCTGCTTCTTTATTAATGTATTCAATAATGCTGTTAGGGACCAAATGTTTGTACCTGCAGAGAAGCTAACTAAGGTTCAGAAAACAGGGGTAACCTGCACCAGCAGCTACAGTTACAGAGTATTTGGCTTTGTTTTCAGTTGTGTGACCCTCAAATACATGTAACTGGACTAACCATGATCATTGCTTCGGGACAAACCATCATTGGTGTTCCAGGCATTACCCTGTTTTCTTTAACTAATGAAATAAGTGAAATAAAATAATGAATACCCATAAACATACCTTTCAACCAAAGGACTCAACACTGACAACCTCTCTCTACCACCTCTCTCCTATCCTTTTCTTCCAATCTGAGGGTGTATATGTGAAGGTGTATACTGTGAAGTTGGAGCTGGAAGGTTTATGGACTTTACACACACACACACATACATGTGCACAGACACATGAGTATGCACGTGTGCACACCCCCCCACACACACTGTTTTATAAATTGCATCTAAATATAGGCATACTTATACAATGAGGGAGCTGGAAGGTTTATGGACTTTACACACACACACACATACATGTGCACAGACACATGAGTATGCACGTGTGCACACCCCCCCACACACACTGTTTTATAAATTGCATCTAAATATAGGCATACTTATACAATGTTGCTTAGTTTTAGTAGTTTTTTAACTTTAGTATATAATAGACAAGACAGAGGAACTGGAACTTATTGTTCACACTCCATATCAGATTACCAAGAGTTATTCATCCACATTGCTGAGTATACCTCTAGTTCAATCATTGGCAAAACCAAAAAACAAAACAAAGCAAAAAACTCCACAAAGTCCAGCTCTATGCTGGTAATAGGAAATAAATTTGAACCTGGACGTCCTAACTGAAAGATGAGCACTTGCTCCATTACCCTAGAACTTCCACTCCTGCCTTTCAACATCCCTTTCTCTTGGGAACAACATATTTATTCAGAAAAAGTCCTTCCCGGGAGCCCTGAATCACAGAAGTATGTGGTTGCCAAACGTACCTTTGGGTAAGGCTGGCTTGTTATCCAAAACATGTAAAATAAATTGGCATTCAGCATCTCTGCTCTGGTGGATAGAAAAAGGGAAAAGCCAACTCACAAAACTGTACAGAGACCAGGGGAAGGAGCCTACCAGGGGAGAAAAGGTAGTTCAAAAATCACAACAGATTGGGTTGTGAGGAAGACCATCATATTGCTTCACTTGGGCTAAGACCAAAAGCCAAGCACAGTTAGACCTTTGGGGGCAGGATTCAGTGCCATGTTGCTATGGAGTTTCTTCCCCCAGCTCAGATGCTTGCTTCCTCTGCCCTGTAGAAGAGCCCAGCCTCCAATTTGGGAAGTGGAGACAGTTGTGGGAAAGATAGGGTTGCCAAAGCCCTGCATAGAAGAATTCTACTATGGGCTGACCATGAGATGAAAATCCCCTTCTTCCCTGTGTGCATACATATGTGTGGGTTTCCGTGGACCCGTGTGCATGTGTTCACTTTGGAGAGGGAGGGATATGGACTCCCTGCTATGTGCTCACCACAGGAGTGTAGCTTTGACTAATTCACTCAAAATCTTACCCTCTTCCCAAATGGTGACTAACTCAGAATGTTACAGAATTTCTGTTCTCTTAGACTGTGAGATATCTTATATGACTAGCCCCTTCCACAATACACACAGACACAGACACACACACACACACACACACACACACACACACACACACACACCCTTCTGCCATCTTTTCTAAACAAACAACAGATTGCATTGCTGCTGTTCAGAATATTATGCCAGGAAAACAGGGAAAAAAAAACAAAACAAAAAACTTCTTCATCAAGATTCAAACCAAAAGTATGTGCCCACCAAGTGATATACTGCATAATTATAAGGACTTTATAAATGTGCATCTAAGCTTATGCTTGAAAAGCTTCAGGGAAATTGTTGCCTAGCCTCACTCTCTCGAGAAGGGCCATATAAGAAAGCGAGTCATATTTACCGTCTACATAGTACATTCCAGAATGCTCAGCAAGCATCTTCTGTAAGGCCACTTATAATCCCCACTTTACAAATGGACATCAAAGGGAGAGAGGTGATGTGATGCCTTCTCTACTGCTTCTCTGAGAATCCTCAGATATGACTAAGCTCCTTTTATTCATTGAAATGACTTAAGAAGAAAACAAGCAACAAGTTTTGCCAGACCATAGTTTTTTACCAGGAAACCTGGCATCTACTGTGACCATCACTAAGTATAAAAAGAGGAACATATTTCTTTCTCCTTTCTGGAGTAATGCAACTAGAAACTTAACATGGCAGATACCCATAGGCCACTGTACCAACTACCACCACCAATTCTGGGTAAGCCTCACATAAGAACTAAGACCCTATTGTACTGTGGCCTCATTGTGATGATAGTTTTAAAGTGAAATAAAATGAAGATGCTTAAAGCCCATTAATTTTTGCAAAGTAAAAATTTACAGCATTAGCAACAATTAAAAAAAAAAGGAAAAGAAAGACTGCCCACTCAACAAAACTTTCTAATGACATTACTAGAGTATGTCCTTATTCTATAGATGATCTTGAGAAAATTACCTTAGTCTTCCTCATTTATCTCATCTGTAAAACTGGGGCATAAGTAGTATTGACCTCTCAATCCAAGTGATTTGAATGATTGAGTTATTGTGCATGTAAAGATCTTGGCATGGTGCCTAAGAACTAAGGAGATATTAGGAATTCTTAAAAGGTACCAGGTTCAAATGTCTTTCTTGAACTGGCAAATGATTATTACCCATCCCAATGAAAGTGTAAAGAGACCCCTACTTCATGACTTAGAGACAGACATTAGCAAAATACTGCCTGTTGACAAATTTACCCTCAAGTTATTGTTGAGCATCCATTATTTATAATTTACATGAAAAGAGGACCACTATACAATTTCTCAAATCATGACAGTACTTTCTGCCCCAAAGTGAACTCTGCCACAGACTTGGGTGAGCTGACGTGTGGAAACCATATGCAGGGAAGGATTCAGGTTGTTTCAGGGCATAGATTCCAACTTTGTGGCATGGATGTGTGCAGCTGGGCAAGCTGCGTCAGCCTGGCAGACGCTAAGCCTGGAGCAGCTCCTTTGAATAAAGGTTTCCAGCTGACTGCACATCTAAATGGCAGGGTCACAAATGGCCTTAGGTTCTGGGAGACAAGGCTGTATCCGTGATTTGAGAAGAGCCTTTGCTCCAGGGATGTACAAAGAGGAGGGCACACTCCCAGTAGTCTCTTAAGCCACAGACACATATGCTAGGAAAGAGGACCCCTAAATGCTGTCACCTTAGAATAACAGAGAATGGCTGGTTATTACAGAAAGTTCCATGGGTGTGTTCATTTGTTATACTCCTACTATAACATGACTTCTCCTTATAACCACCCAAAGAGATAAATTGCTATTCATTTCATTATCAATTGATACATATAAGGTAATTCAGTTTGTGGCAACATCATCATGGAGCCTCAGACTCATAATCACCCACAGAGAAAGTTAGACATCACCTAATTCATTGTCATCCTTGTATGAAAAAAAATAATCAAGAAAGAGATTTGTTGAGGGAGGAGCAAGATGGTGGAAGAGTAGGAGACCTAAATTTCATCTGGTCCCAGGTATTCAGCTAGATAGTTATCAAATCACCTGAACACCTACAAACTCAGCAGGAGATTAAAGGAAAGAATAGCAGCAATTCTGTTTACAGAAAAATGACCACTTTCTGGAAGGCAGGACTTGCTGAGAAGTGAATTCAAGGCAATATTTGAGAAGATGGACCTCAGGGGGAGGGAGCCTCTGTCAGGTGGAAACTGGCAAGTGATAGAATAGCAGACCATGGAAGTCAGAACTTTTAGAAGTCTGCTCCCTGAAGTGTTGTTGCTCCAGTAGCTAAGGGGGGCGAGGCATGGGGGAGTGGAGCCCTCGCTGGTACCAGTGTGGGAGAGCTCCCAGGTATCAGAGCTGGGAAGCTCGCTGCAAAGATTGAGCTGAGGAGCGGGCTTTCAGCTCAGCGTTGCCATAAATCTAGTCTATAAAAAAATATCTAGTGTATGACTCTGTTTTAGTCTCCCACCTGATCACATTGTCTCCATTTTTTTTATTTTTTTCTTTATTTTTCAACTAACTTCTTATCAATTTCCTTTTTAAAATCTTTTTTAATTTTCATCTTTACAGTCATATTCCATCTCTTCATCATATTTACTCTTACTTTGTATATATATATATATATATATATATATATATATATATATGTTTTTCTTTCTTTAAAATTTTGGGAGGCAGTTTCTTCTAACAAACCAAAATACACCCAAAATCTAGTGTGTTGCTCTGTTCTATTCACCAAGCTGATCATATTCTCTCTTTTCTCCCCTGCCCCTTCAGGTCTCTTCTGATTTGTTTAGTGTATATTTTTCTGGGATCATTGTTACCCTTTTAACATTTTGTTCTCTCATTCATATATTCTTCTCTGGACAAAATGATAAAACAGAAAAACTCACCTCAAAAAAAAAAAAAAGAACAAGAGTCAGTACCAACTGCCAGGCACCTAATCAATATGGACATTAATAAGATGTCAGAACTAGAGCTCAGAATGATGATTATGAAGATACTAGCTGGGCTTGAAAAAAGCATAGAAGATACCAGAGAAATAAAAGAACTAAAATCCAACCAAGTCAAAATCAAAAAGTCTATTAATGAAGTACAATAAAAAATGGAAGCTCTAACTACTAGGATAAATGAGGCAGAAGAGAGAATTAGTGATATACCTCAAAAGCCGTCTATGAAGAACCCACAGTGTGTGTCATTCTTAATGGGGAAAAGCTGAAAGCTTTCCCTCTAAGGTCAGGAACACTGCAGAGATGTCCACTATCACCACTGCTATTCAACATAGTACTAGAAGTCCTAGCCTCAGGAATCAGACAACAAAAAGAAATAAAAGGCATCTGAATCAGCAAAGGAGTCAATCTTTGCAGATGATATGATACTTTATGTGGAAAACCCAAAAGATTCTACTCCAGAACTGCTATAACTCATACAGGAATTCAGTAAAATGTCAGGATATAAAATCAATGCACAGAAATCAGTTGCATTTCTAGATACCAACAATAAGACAGAAGAAAGAGAAATTAAAGAGTTGATCACATTTACAATTTTACCCCAAACCATAAGACACTGTTGCCGCCGGAGGACCAGCATCGGCAGAGATGTGGGTCCGGAACCATGGGATGTCTGGCGGGCGAAATAATAATGACTTGGACACAGAGATCTGATGCAAGCTGACAGATCCAAGGTCAGTCAGGAGAGACCTATGAAGCAGGCTCAGGCACACCCTCTGGTTTTTTAGCATTGGCTCTCTAGCTCTAGCTCTCTAGCTCTGGCTTTGGCCCTCTTGCTCTACTTCTCTCTCTTCTTCTGTCTCTCTACTCTCTGTCTGCTTCTCTTTCTGCTGCTTTCTTTGCTTCTTTGCTTCTGTCTATCTTTGCAGGCTCTCTTTTGCTGTTTGCCAGCTCTCTTGCTCTCTCCTCTAAGGCTCTCTTGCTGTTTCTGGCTTTGTCTTTCTCTGACTGACAGGGGTCCCAGTCTTTTATTATTTAAAAGTGAGGAAGTTGGGTGGTGCAGTTAAATCTTTAACTGCTTTTGCACCTGCCCTAGAGACAGGATTAGTATTGTTACTGCAGGGTACAGAGTGATTGCTTAAACTCATAGAAGTTGAGACCATTAAGGCACAGGGATCAAGAAATACAGATAAGAGATACAGAGATATGATTATAGGGAGGAAGATTAAATGGAACTATATGTCTTGAATAAGCACACAAAGGACATATTGCCTTGACCCACAGGGTATGTGGCTTTTCAGATTCTAGGTGGGGGAAAGCCCAGAGGGGCTTTCATTCACATTCACAGGTACCTCCACCGAAGTTTTCCAGTGGCTCGGGTGGGGCGGATCATGCACCGTCCCCAACAAGACACCTAGGAATAAATAAATCTAACCAAAGAGGCAAAGAATTTGTACTCAGAAAACTATAGAAGACTCATGAAAGAAATTGAGGAAAACAGAAAGAAATGGAAAAGTGCTCCATGCTCATGGATTTGAAGAACAAATATTGTGAAAATGTCTATGTCACCTAAAGCAATCTACTATCAAAATACCACAACTTTTTTCAAAGAAATGGAACAAATAATCCTAATATTTATAGGAACCAGAAAAAGTCCCAAGTAGCTGAGGAATGTTGGAAAAGAAAACTAAAGCTGGTGGCATCACAATTCCAAACTTCAAGCTCTATTACAAAAAGATAATCATCGGGGCACCTGGGTGGTTCAGTTGGTTAAGCAACTGCTTTTGGCTCAGGTCACAATCCTGGAGTCCCGGGATCGAGCCCTGCATTGGTATCCCTGCTCAGCAGGAAGCCTGCTTCTCCCTCTCCTACTCCCCCTGCTTGTGTCCCCTCTCTAGCTGTGTTTCTCTCTGTCAAATAAATAAATTCTTAGGAAAAAAAGATAATTATCAAGGCAGTATATGGTACTGGCACAAAAAAAAAAGGACACATAGATGAATGGAACAGAATAGAGAACCCAGAAATAGACCCTCAATGCGATGGTCAACTGATCTTCGACAAAGCAGGAAAGAATGTCCAATGGAAAAAAGACAGTCTCTTCAATAAACAGTGTTGGGAAAACTGGCCAGCCACATGCAGAAGAATGAAACTGGACCAATTCCTTTTACCACACAGAAAAATAGACTGAAAGTGGGTGAAAGACCTAAATGTGAGACAGGAATCCACCAAAATCCTTGAGGAGAACACAGATAGCAACCTCTTTGATCTCAGCTGCAGTAACTTCTTCCTAGAAACATCACCAAAAGCAAGGGAAATGAGGGCAAAAATGAACCATTGAGACTTTATCAAGATAAAAAGCTTTTGCAGAGCCAAGGAAACAACTCATAAAACCAAAAGACAATCAAGAGAATGCAAGAAAATATTTCCAAATAACATATCGGATAAAGGGCTAGTATCCCAAATCTATAAAGAACTTATCAAACTCAATACCCAAAGAACAAATAATCCAATCAAGAAATAGACAGAAAACATGAACAGACATTTCTGCAAAGAGAACATCCAAATGGCCAACAGACACGTGAAAGAGTGCTCAACATCACTCAGCATCAAAGAAATACAAATCAAAACCTCAATGAGATACCACCTCGCATAAGTCAGGATAGCTAAAATGAACAAGTCAGGAAATGACAGATGTTGGCAAGGATGCAGAGAAAGGGAAACTCTCCTACACTCTTGGTGGGAACACAAACTAGTGCAGTCACTCTGGAAAACAGTATGAAGGTTCCTCAAAAAGTTGAAAATAGAGCTACCCTATGATCCAGCGATCACACTATTGGGTATTTACCCCAAAGATACATATGTAGTGATCTGAAGGGGCACATGCACCTCAATGTTTATAGCAAAAATGTCCATAATAGCCAAACTATGGAAAGAGCCTAAATGTCCATCAACAGATGAATGGATAAAGAAGAGGTAGTATATATATATGGAATATTATGCAGCTAGCTAAAAAAAGAAAAAGAGAAATAAAGAATCTTGCCATTTGCAGCGACATGGATGGAATTAGAGGGTATTATGCTAAGCAAAATAAGCTAATCAGAGAAAGACAATTATCATATGATATCACTGATAAGAGGAATTTGAGAGGCAGGGGGTTGGTTTGTGGGAGGTAGGGAGGAAAAAATGAAACAAGATGAAAACAGAGAGGGAGACAAACCATAAGAGACTATTAATCTCAGGAAACAAACTGAGGGTTGCTGGAGGGGAAGAGGGTGGGAGGGATGGGATGGCTGGGTAAGGGACATTGGGGAGGGTATGTGCTATCGTGAGCACTGTGAATTGTGTAAGACTGATGAATCACAGACCTGTATCCCTGAAACAAATAATACATTGTATGTTAATAAAAAAAAAAAAAGAAAGAGATTTGTTGATCAGTCCAAGCCCTCATAATTCATCACACTAGCTGAAAAAGCAACAACTCAAAGCTACTTCCAAAATTCACTAAGGTTATGTTTCTCATGCAAACGTAGTATGCTGTCATATAGAAAACCAACAACTTGGAAAGTAAGTGTTGTTTTTCATTTCCTAGCACTGTTCATGTCCCAGTAGTCTTCCTGTCTGTGATATACAAATCTTGACCATTCCCAGAAAAGCATTATTTTTTGTTTTGTTTTCTGGAAGTACAATTTATTCACAATAAAATTCACTCTTTTAAAGGAAAAAGAAAAAAAAAACTCACTAGTTTTAATAATTCAGCTGAGGAATTGTCTATCACTACTACCCAACCCAAGGACCCTGATTCAAATATTCTGTCAGTTTAACCAAAAAGGACAAATTACTGGTCTCCACAAGTTCTGGGAAATGGCCAGCCACAGATTAAATGGCCTCTTTCTCTGGAAGTCTCCCTAACCTGTTCTTCTATTCGCTTGCAGCTGAACAAAGACAACCAAATATACTTAAAGGCCAATCACAAAACTTCCCCACACCCGTTCTGAAAGTCTCACCTTTATAGACTTTCTCCTTTTTATTTTCTAAGATTCATTCTCTTTTCAAACCCTCTTTGAACTCTTGTAGGAACAAAAGTGGTGGGAGATGATTCTCTTGTAACCATATAAATAAATAGTCTTTGCTAATTTGGTATCCTAGCTTAGTTTTGGTTTTAGCACATTAGAATTTGAATACAAAAATATTACTTAAAAACTCTGCTCATTATTGCACTACTGGGCATTTACCCCAAAGATACAGATGTAGCGAAAAGAAGGGCCATATGTACCCCAGTGTTCATAGCAGCAATGTCCACAATTGCCAAACTGTGGAAAGAGCCAAGGTACCCTTCAACAGATGAATGGATAAAGAAGATGTGGTACATATATACAATGGAATACTACGCCTCCATCAGAAAGGATGAATATCCAACTTTTGTAGCAATATGGACTGGATTGGAAGAGATTATGCTGAGTGAAATAAGCCAAGTAGAGAAGGTCAAGTATCACATGGTTTCACTTACTTGTGGTGCATAAGGGGTAGTGTAGAAGACAGTAGGAGAAGGAAAGTAAATGGGAAGTGGAGTAATTCAGGGACAGAAATGAAACGTGAGAGACTTTGGACACAGAAACACACTGAGGGACTTAGAGGGAGGGGGTACTCCATCCGGAGAGCCTGGTGTTGGGTACTGAGGGCATCTATTGCATGGAGCACTGGGTGTGGGGCATGGGCAATGAATCTTGGAACACTAAAAAAATAAAATCAATTTAAAGTAAAAAAAAGTTAAAAATGTAACTCATTCAAACTTAAAAATAAATGTCAAAGATTTTTCAACTCAAAAACAAAACAAAAAAACCCACAAAGAACCCTGCTCATTGAATAATATATTGAAAATACAGATTTTAGAACCTAGTAGCTCCTCAACACCTTCACAGCTCTCTTTCCATGAGCTGTTCCAATTGGGCAGTGCAAAGCTCTTCTACAATTCTCCAGAATCTTTCCTCCTCTCTTACAGCTACCAGGAACATTCAAGATATCAATTTTTCTGTCATTCTGAATCCCTGAGTCACTGATGGTGTAGAAATCTATACTGATCCATTTTATACATGTATTGTGAGTATAAACTTGCAACTGTCAAAACATGGAAATTTGGGGAAGTTGCTGTTACAGCACCATAATATATCCCTCCTTACTAACACACACTGGATAAGTGCACAAAAGAAATTTATTTGCTCAAATTTATTGAAAAGAATTGATTTAACACAGCTAATTTTTCCAACTTATGTCCCACATTATCCAAACTTTCAAAATATCTAATCCATTCATGGAGACTAAAGAAGACATAGACACAAATATATGTTACTGCAAAGTCAACCATGTCAAATGCTATAATAGAAATATAAAGCGCTCTGAGAGCATAGAGTGAGGTTGGATTAGTTCCAATTAGTGGATATGTGAGGCAAGGAGGATATATCATTAAATCTATGCCTAGAGGAACTTCTCTGGGTAGATATGAGAAACAAGGGGAACAATATGAATAAAGGCCCAACCTGCATTTCTGTTGTGGTATAGGGCTAAAATAATCATTAAATAAGAGCTTATAGTCCTCTCTCATTGTTCTGGCAACTGGTAAAATTAAAAGATGATATTTGAGCCATTAAATGATCTCTCTAGAAGTTTGCTTGAGAAAGATGGTACTTACGTAGGTAGCTCATAGAGGGATAGCTGTTAAGGTGTTTGGGAA
The DNA here is from genome assembly GCA_004023965.1 of Spilogale gracilis. NCBI lineage: Eukaryota > Metazoa > Chordata > Mammalia > Carnivora > Mephitidae > Spilogale > Spilogale gracilis. The sequence goes on along the minus strand of PITA01017390.1, from coordinate 4,886 downwards.
CCATTAGATTCTAAAATCTGTATTTTAAAAAACGTCTTTCAATAAGAATGCATTTTATCATTTTTATTTTTCAATTTTTCTTTTTTAAAAAATATTTTAATAATTTTTTAATATGTTTGACATACAATGTTACATTATTTTCCAACATACAACATAGTGATTCAAGTTCTCTATGTTATGCCATGCTCACCACAACAAGCAAGGCTTTTAAATAACATCTTCAAATTCAAATTCTACTGTCAGAAACAAAATCTATTTAGAATTAGTGCAGGCTGTTTATTCACACACTTGCTGTAACAAAGGAACCCCACTTCCACTCCTGTTTCATTGTGTCCTGATATCCCACAGTATTGTATTGTGAACCCTCCCAAGGGGGGTCCCTCAAGGTAGTGATCTTCCTTAATGCAGTAAGCAACAAATTCAGCTTCATCTTAACAAGTTATTTTTCAGAGCCAACATTCAATAACTACCATCTTTCCAGTCTCCAGGATCTGTTTATTTACCAGGCATGACCTGATCACTAAAACCAAATATGTATTTTTCTATTTTTGTTCTTCACCACCCTATATCGGGTACCAATGTCTATGTTAGTCAAAATAGACTGATTATATTGTAGTAACAAGTAACCCTAACATCTCAATAACCTAATACAATGAAAGTACATTTTTTGCATACTCACAAACTCTACATGCCCAGTATGAGACAAATATAGGGCTATCCTCCACACGGCTACTCATGAACACAGACGGACAGGGGCACCACCATCTGGACCATTGTTAGCCTCCAAAACAGAAGAGAGGGACACTGCAGGGTCATTCATTGGTTTTTTTGCTGCCTCAGCTTAGCACTGACAAGTATTACTTCATTGGCCAGAACGTTCCAGATGGCATATCTAACTTCATGGAGCCAAGGACCGTGGGAAGTATATTTGATGAAAATCATTGTCCCTGACACACTAAGCTTGTGTAAAGATATCCACAATAAGGCAAATGAAGGCACTGCCAGAAAGGGCCTTCAAGTCTGTTGAAAGAAAACACTAACACAAGACACATGATAAATACCTTTCTGAAATCTCTTTCCTCTGGAGGTGCCTCAAAACCAAGTCATGATTATTTGCAGAGAACCATCAGCAGGTAGGCTGGACCTAGACAGCCCCTTCCTCCTCATCCCCAACCCACACCCACCATGCTTTTTGCTTCAATCTAGGCAAGAAACAGTCCAGGTCATTTGTGTATGTGTTCTGGAACACTCCTTCTTTACCCACCCAAGGGTTCCCTTAATCAGATTTAACCTTGGAAGATTTTTGAGCTTAAGATGGGACCAGGGAGGGAGACACACGACAAGAGACTCAACCTCAGAAAACAAAGTGAGGGTTGCTGGGGGTGGGGGGGCAGGGATAGGGTGGCTGGGTTATGGACATTGGGGAGGGTATGTGCTATGGTGAGCACTGTAAATTGTGTAAGACTGATGATTCACAGACCTGTACCCCTGAAGCAAATAATACATTATATGTTAATGGAAAAATTAAAAATAAATGATTTGTTAAGCCAGGAAACCTCTGTAGCTCAAAATAATAATATGATCACATTTAACTTAATCAGAACCAATGTGAAGAAAGTAACTTGTAAAACCCTAAATTCATCAGAGACACTAGTAGATATGAGTAAGGTCACCCTCTGTACACTAGAAACTCTGCTGGATTTGAAAATAACTGTCATCCCAGTTTACCCCTGGTGTGAGCAGTGGAAGTTGTCTCTTTATTTGACTGGTGGAAATCTGGCTCTTTGATGAGGTTCTGTGGTCCAAAATCCTACTTCAGTGCTTTAGAGCCTAGTATTGGGTCTAATCAAGTCCACATACATTCATACATCTGTTCTCATTCATTTAGATGGCGAGATGCCTGTTGGAATTACCATGATCCTGAGGCTCGGGATGTCAAAGCCCCGATAAACTGAGCTAGACCACCTGAAAAACATGACGACTGACAGCCCTTTTGCAGGAAGCCCCTTCTGAGCAACAGTGATACCATGTTGACCCCATAAGGCTTTCTCTATAGTACTCTTATCTATTCATATGTCTATTCCAAATCTAAGAATAGCTGCAAGCAAAAGAAAACAAATACTCAGAATCTAAATGCCTTTCTCTCTGCCAGGAGGACAGACTGTAGAGCTGCAGGTGCTCAGGAAACCCAGGACAACCCTCTCCAGACTAGCCAAGGCATGGAAAATAACAACTGTGTTTGCATTAAAAAATATATATTTAAAGTATTCTTTCCCCCACTTCACATTTTCTTTTGTCTTTAGTTCCATCTCCCTGAAAGTAAGCTATGCTGGCAGTTCTCACAATTATTTCAACCACCTTAAAAGGTACCAACTTCATCTGTGGAATTGCCCTGTCATGCTGTCCATACCTATTGAGTGTGGTATGAAATCCCTTTTTATTAATTGAAGTCAGATGGAGGAGCAAGTACTTATACCTCATGTAGGGAGCCACTGTGGGAGTTCCACAGAGAAGCAAATTCTGATTGCATCAAGACAGAACAAACCTGAGAGGGAAGGGGAAGAAAGTGAGGGGTTTTTCCAAGAAAGGAGTCTAGAATCCTGATGCTCTACGGCTGAGTCTACAACAATCAACCTCAGAGAACTGGTGAGGGGTAGGAGGAATGATACCCAGAGTCTGAGATGAAGACCAGGGAGAACCCAGAGAATGTGTCAAACAGAAAGATAGTTTTGGAAGCTTTCCTTGCATTGGCTAAGAGGATACTGGAAGGGAATAGCCTTAAGCAGCCTAGAGAAAGAATACTCAGCAGTAAATTGCAGAAAGAATGCATGGATTAGGGAAAAAGAAACCCTAGTTCAGGTCTTAAAATAACAGAATCTTAGAATGAGATCATTTATGCCATCTGTTAAGCTTCTAAAGAAGGAAATGGAGGTGCAGGAAGACACTGAGTTGCCTGAGCCACAGAGTCCTTGGATTTTGAATTGCAATACATTTTAGGTGAATTCCCACAGATTTCCATTATAAGACAAAAGTAAGAAAGCATATACCATTGTCGATTATTATAACTGGAGTTTCCCCAGAAGTGAACCCTAGGACAAGGACTTGTTTGCAAGTTTGGGCAAGGCAGGCGAGACTGCTTAGGGGAGAGGGGAAGTAACACAGATGTGAAAAAAGTGCCAATAAAGCAATAAAGGTGTGTTATTGAGCAAGTTGCCCCTCTGGGCACTGGGAGATAATCCAACTGGGGAAGTCTGGGAGATGGATAGAGTATAGATAGTATGTCCTAAATTTCTGAACATTACAGCATTTTAAGTTGAAAAGATTGAATTGATACTTATAATTCAGATCATAGAATTTTAAAAGGTGACCTAACCCCCAGAATCTTTGTTAATATATCAAAGTGATATATAGGCATACATCACATCAGCTTTACAAATAAACAAGTATATCTCATTGAATTTAAAAAGAAGTATATACCTCGAATAAAATTGTATGTCTTCTTCTAGTGCTGCCTGAAATACTATTTGGAAAGTCGACTTCTAGAATAGTTGAATTTAAAGTCATTTTAATGTACAAATCTCTGACAAGAACTAGAAGTGCAACCTATCACCCTGAAAAAAAAGATAAAATAAATGTAGATTTAAAAAGGACTTGAATTTCTTTAAAGCTCTCAGAAAATGTTACCATTTAGTAATGACATTCCCTATTCATTTGACCTCAGCTTGACACGCTGAATTGCTCTGAACATCTGTGGCCAGACACATAAGTTCTACATCTTAACTCTTGCTTTTCTAATTTGTACAGAAATGCACATTAAAAGAATGCCAAGGCTAGAGCCAGAGACAAAAAAAGAAGAAAAGTCACGAGTAATTATAAAATCCACATCTACCAGTGCAAAGAGGTTACCAACATTTCCCCTCCAACTTTGATAACATTCCACATTGGAAATAGCTCAAACTTGGGGATATTTCATGCCCCTTACCTGATTCCATGGATTCGAAATGGCTGGGTTAGTAATACCTGAACTTATGTTTCTAGAACTAAATAAAATAGGAACACTCTCATGACTGTTAGACTACTAAATAGATTATAATGGGATTGATTATAAGGGATATGAGGTATACAGGAGAAAACATTGGATTATTCCAATACAGGCAAGAAATTTATGAAGTGAGTAGAGCTACAAACTAATTTTCATGAACGTGTTAGCTGTTTCCTATAATGTAACACTAGTGTAACTCAGTCCCATAAAGCTGAAAAAGAGCAGTAGACTTTATGGTCACAGTTTTCAGTGATTCTTCATGGTTCTCAGCCAGGGCCACACATTCAAATGACCTGAATTTAAAAACACAGTTCCTGGGGCACCTGGGTGGTTCAGTCATTGGACCTCTGCTTTCTGCTCGGGTCATGATTCCACAGTCCCAGGATTGAGCTCCACATCGGGCTCCCTGCTTGTCGAGGCCTGCTTCTCTCTTTCTCACTCCCCCTGCTTGGATTCCCTCTTTAGCTGTGTTTCTCTCTGTCAAAAAAACAAATAAAATCTTTAAAAATAAATAAATAACCACATGGTACTCTCAATTGATGCAGAAAAGGCATTTGACAAAATACAACACCCGTTCCTGATCAAAACTCTCCAAAGTATAGGGATAGTGGGAACATTTCTCAACCTCATAAAATCTATCTACGAAAAAACCCACAGCGAATATCATCCTCAATGGGGAAAAACTGACAGCCTTTCCTCTGAGATCAGGAACAAGGCAGGGATGCCCATTCTCACCACTACTGTTCAACATAGTGTTAGAAGTCCTAGCAACAGCAATCAGACAACAGAAAGAAATAAAAGGTATTCGGATTGGCAAAGAGGAAGTCAAACTCTCTCTCTTTGC
>PITA01017389.1:0-43484 GCA_004023965.1 Spilogale gracilis | reverse complement strand
ACACTACAGACAAAGGGCTGGTATCCAAGATCTATAAAGAACTACTCACACTCAACACCCAAAAAGAAGATGAACACATCAAAAAATGGGCAAGAGACATGAAGAGGCACTTCTCCATAGAAGATATACAAACGGCTAACAGACACATGAAAAAATGTTCAGCGTCACTAGCTATCAGGGAAATTCAAATCAAAACCACTCTAAGATACCACCTTAGTCAGAATGGCCAAAATTAACAAGACAGAAAACAACAAGTGTTGGAGAGGCTGTGGAGAAAGGGGAACCCCTTTACACTGTTGGTGGGAATGTAAACTGGTGCAGCCGCTTTGGAAAACAGTGTGGAGATTCCTTAAAAAATTAAAGATAGAGTTACCCTATGACCCTGCAATCGCACTACTGGGCATTTACCCCAAAGATACGGGTGTAGTGAAAAGAAGGGCCATATGCACCCCAATGTTCATCCCAGCAATGGCCACAATCGCCAAACTGTGGAAAGAGCCAAGGTGCCCATCAACAGATGAATGGATAAAGAAGATGTGGTACATATATACAATGGAATACTATGCCTCCATCAGAAAGGATGAATATCCAACTTTTGTAGCAACATGGACCGGACTGGAGGAGATTTATGCTGAGTGAAATAAGCCAAGAAGAGAAAGTCAAGTATCGCATGGTTTCACTTACCTGCGGTGCATGAGGGGTAAACTGGAGGACAGTGGGAGAAGGAAAGTAAATGGAAACTAGGGTAATCTAGGGAGGGAAACGAAACAACAGAGACTTTGGACACAAAAACAAACTGAGGGACTTGGAGGGAGGGGGGTGGAGGGATGGGAGAGCCTGGTGGTGGGTACTGGGGACACCTAAAGCGTGGAGCACTGGGTGTGGGGAGCGGGGAATGAATCTTGGAACACTGGAAAAAAAAATTTAGTAACAATAAAAAAAATAAAATAAAATAAAACAAGGACTTTCTTGCGAAAGGAATGCGATAATCCTCAGTCACCAAAAAGAAACTACTTTTTACTGCTTAAGTTTATTCATTCAGTGAGCTTCTCCTGTATGCCTACTATATATAAGGGAATAGGTTTGAATGTAACTAAAAACCATTCATAACTCATGTCAAAATGTTATCCAATCCCCAAATGCCTTTTCAAGTCAATTAGCTGTTTCATATTAAGTGCTACCATGTGCCAGGCACTGAGTTAGGGCCTGTGATTTAGAAACAGGTGAGACATTTTCCTTGTCTCAAAATTTAAAAATCAGGCCCTGTAAAAAACTAAATGCTACAGCAGAGGTATGTAAAAAGGATAAAGGGGACTCTGGAAACATCCACCCTGACAAAGCAAGGACAGGCTTTAGGGAAGAAGTCATAGTTGAGCTGGGAGTAGGAAGATTAGTGAGGAGTAGTGATTTACCTTTGTATAGCACTTGGGACTTTGCAAAATATTTTGGTAAGGGAGACTCTCTCAGATACAATTAGTCTGTTCTGAGCCCCAGTGGGAGGGTGGAGCTCCTGGAACACAAGTGGGAGGATAGAAGAAAGGGAACTTACTCTGTACCAGTCCAGGATGCTAGAGCGCTGAGGTGATTTGCCTGACGTCACAAAGAAAACTAGTTTATAAACTACACTTTTGCTCTTTTCCAGTCATTCATGTGTCTCACTACCTCCTGTCATGAAGATCTGTACTCAAATATCTCCCCCTCAGAGACACTTTTGCTGAGCTCCAAACCCTTACCTTACCCTGCTTCATTTGAGTTCTTAGCTCTTATCACTACCTGATGTCATATATCCATTTCATTTTTGTCTGTCACACAAGCTTGGGATTTACATGAAGGCAGGGATTTTTTTTCTTGCCTCATTCAATGGGAGTGCCTTGAACAATGCTTGGTATATAGGAGGCTCTCAACAAATATTTGTTGCATGCATGCATGCATGAATGAATAAATGCTGTAATGAGTATCCTTGTTTAGCTATCTTTATAAAATTATCCAATATTTCCTTAGGATAAGTCCCCAAAAGCAAAATTCCTGAGTGTCCAAGATTTCAATGATTAGAGCAGTGATGGTTGCAGTGGATATTTTATTAACATCTACTGTATGACTGAAATTGAATATTTTTTCTTGAATTGCACCAAACTAACTGATTTCAGGTTTAAATTCTGCCAATGTTTAATTGAGCATCTAAACCATTTGCTCATCCATTTATTTATCTATCAGATAATAATGGCGTTATGGATGCAGAATCAATTAGGAAACGATTCCCTGAACTTGAGATGCTCTCAGTCAAAGGAGGAAGGCAGAGAAGTTGACCAGTAGTCGGGAACAAGGCCTCCTTTCCTCTACTGTGGCCTTCTCTGGCCTCTGCCACCCATCACTTGTAAAATGTTAGACAATCTGCATGGCTTCCCTGAGCCTGTTTTCTCATCTGTAAAATGGAGAGAGTTGAAATAACTATTTCACAGAGCGCTGGGGAAGAAACACATGTTAATGTGCCTGAAAGTGTAGAATCCTGCCTGGCACATACCAAAAGTTCTGTAAATATCAATAATATACTATATGTCAACTATATACATTTTATAAAAATGACTGAGGCTCACAAAGGCTCAACTGTTTGTCTAAGGTAATAGAGGGAATTTGCATTCAGCTCCCCAACTCCATGTCCCTGCACTCCCCGCACTATGAATCTGCCCGTACTGCACCATTTAGACCTCTTTTCCTGGGGACGTAACCTTCTCCTGGACTTTGAAATGTGGGAGCCGGGACTTGAGTCGGGTCCCCAGGCCTTCTGCTGCCCATCCAAGCCCTGCCTCCCTATCCTCCTCTTGCCCTTCACACTGTGTTGACAATCCCCCACCTGCAACCCACATTTAATAGTTTTAAGAAAAAAAATGCCTTTTGATAATTAAGCTGGTGGAATTTAGAAATCAACAGAACAGTACATTTTCCCAGCAGAGCCAAGAAATTAATTAGGAGCAATTTGCTGTCAGAAACAATTTCCATAATTTTAAGTTTAAAAAAAAGCAGAAAATCATTTTTGTGGGTGTTTATTTTTTTTTCTTATGCTTTCCATTCTAAACTGAGTTAACTCCTGGAAAGACAAATCCTTCCAAATATCCTATTTTCTATTCCTCAAACTTTTCCCTTGAGGGACACTCCAGCCTCTCTCTGACAGGTTATATCCAAGGGTGAAGAGGAATTGTATGAGATAGAGCCCTTTGATCCCCTCTGGCGCCCCATAGAGCAGAACACTTATTTTTCAATGGAGTGGTTATGAAATGTGCACATTTCGGTCCTAAGAGGGTGGGTGAGGGAGGGAGAGATGTGATGCTTTGGGAAAAGAGTCTGAGAGGAGAGGAACAGAGGTCAGGATACAATGAATGGGCAACTAGGTAGACAAGCTTGCTCTGGAGAGAGGCGCTAAGACACTGTGGCTAACAGCTAATAGACTCTAATTCTGGAGCAAACTGCTTGGGATCACATCTGAACTCTGCCCCTTACTATATCCATGTGATCTTGGGCAAGTTCTTTAATTTCTTTGTGACTCAGTTTCCTCATAAGGTGGTCATAATGGTTCATTGAGCTCTTATGTTGACACGAAGACCACAGTGCTTGGTGTATAGCAGGTGCTCAGGACATTTGCTATGGTGATAGTGATACTGATGGGTGGCAGGTACAAAAGTCCCCAAAGGAGAGTTCTATTACCGAACCCATCTTAGACTTGGGTGTTCTGGTTCCAGACTCAGAGCTGGCTGACACTAAAGAGCTCTTCTATCCCCATAGCCCTTTGTTTTGTAAGGCATAGTAGCAAAAAACAGTTCTTATGAGATGTCTCATACACACACACAGACACACAGAAGTGTGACTAACAACAGTGAAAACAGTAAGGTTAACAAATGGTTTACTTTTTTGTATCAGGTAGACCAAATTTAAGGTCACCCCTGTGGTTTTGTCATTTTTTACTTTCATACCATTCAAATATGAGAAGAAAAGAAAGGAGTAGAGCTAGAACTGGAGCTGGAGAATAGATAGTGACTGGCAGGCTGGAAGTACCTAAGGCATGCCCTGTCATTAGGGACCATTACTACTGCACAGTTCATCAGTTCAATCAGTTCAGAGTTCAAGCTCATTATAACTCAGTGTTATGCATCATTGCCATGTTCTTAGTTTTGTCTATATCTGAGTATATTAGTAAGTGTATAACCAAGAAAAAGAAACCACTCCAAATATTTAAAACAAAGAGGATTCAGTGCATAAAATAAGTATCAGTTAAGAAGCTAAACAGAGAATGGTGAACAAACTCAGAGGTTAGCAACAGTGGGGTGTGGATGGGGGTATAGGGAGGGCGGGTGGTACTAGAGCCCAGGAGCTAGAGTTACCCAGCCAAAGCTAGCATCATGACCACATGTCCAGCAGAACCTGGACCCATGGACACACAGCCACTTATAAAGACACCTCCTTGTGGATGGGGGAATGCCTGGTTCCTCTTTTCCACTGTCTGAGTCTATCCTGGCTTTGAAACTAAGTTTCAAGACTTAGGAGCACGGCAACTTCCCTGCTGCTTCCCAACCTCTCTGAAATTTATGGCTCCGTTTGTGAAGAGATTACCTGCCCCATATGAGGTATGTCTCATTCCTTAGCCTATGAAAATCTCTCAGCTGGTGTGATTCTGTGCAGCTAAGACTAGCTCTTCCCTGCGCTTGCACCTAAGAGGTCTTACCAAATAGGAAAGTGTGGAGAACAACACGCCTGTACATAATGGTTACTCAAGAGAGGATTGTTAGCTCAAGTTGAAGTTGATAACTGCATGAGGCCATTATCAAGAGCCAGAATATGGAGTCAGACAATCCAAAAGCCAGAAAGACAGCAGAGTGGACAGTGGCAGAGAACACAAAGACAAGAAACCAGAGCTTTCACTCCATCGGTCTTCAAGGGCTTTTCTGCAGTGTGAGTGAGGGTTCTGGACTGTATTTAATGGACTGTATTTAAAAGCCCCTAGACTGGTAAGCTTGGGAGAGTCAGGATTATAAGAGTCAATATCTATATAGTGCTTGACATGGTATATAATATACAGTAAAACATTAATTCCTTCCTTACTCCTCTTTGATGTGTTTCAACATGTATTTACCAAGCCCCTCAGGTATATGAAGACCAATGCTAGGCAGTAGGGGTAGGGATACAATATAATGGAGGAGGGCATAGAAGCGACCTACTAAAATTAAAATACAACAGACTTTCTACCAAGTACAATAATATCTTCTGGAGACAATAAAAGAAGAGATTAATTCCATGTAAGAAATCAAAACAAGTATCAGAAAATAAATTGCATTCGACAAAGATCTTGAAGCACAAGCAAGTCTTGATTGGTAGAGAAGGGAGAGTGAGCCTTCAGGCAGTGGGAATAGCATGGAGGTGAAGGTGTGCTGGGCATATTTGGGGACAGGTAAACAGTCTAGTGTGCCTAGATTTTGGGTCATGGGAATAGGAGAGACTATAAAGGTATGCAGTAGAAGGTGAGGGTGGGGAAGACGTTGGAGCTGGATCCTTGAGGGCCTCCAATAGATCAGAATACCTCAGCATTTGTGGAGTCTTTTAGGGTTCAGAAGGTTGGGCTCAAATAGGCTATTTTCTGGCAGCAACTCAGGGAAACACTTAATTCAGAGAAGCAGGACAAAGCCTGAGTTGCAAATTATTCTTCCCCTGCCTAAGCCTTTATTCAGCCTGTTAGCTAGAGAGATTTATAACTGCCAAGTCCCTGGTCTCCTTTTGCTTGATGTCTTCTTTCTCCAGCTATAGGGCTATTTCTAGAAATTTCTTAGCCAGTTCATCTGGTCCTTGGACTCTGGAATCTCACTAAATGAAGCTTATGTCTCTTGCCACAGACTTGCTTTTGGTAGGGGTTTGGGGTTGTGGACTGGGATTAGAGCCCAGATTTCTGTTTTGCTAATGTATGCCTATGTTCCAGTCCAGAGTACCAGCTTCGGTACTTCACATTGACAGCACGTAGCTTTGACAGTGCTCTGCAATTCAGCAAACTTTCACATCCTTTATCAGGGTTTGTTCTCCTACCAACCCTGAAAGAAGAGCTGCGATTTCCACCAATCCCATTTTCTGGAATGAGAGGTTGAGGTGTATGATTGGAGCAGAGGCTGGCCTGGAGCAAGTTAAGGTCTTGGTTGTGCCAAGCGGGGTGAGCTATGGAATGATGGGAACTCTCATCATCTGGGACTATGAGGAAGCAACTGTTCCTTGTAGCTTGGGGCCTGAATGCAGTAAAGGGGTGTGTCTTAAAAGAGAGAGTCTCTATCAAATTAAATTGTGGGCAGTGGTTGGAGAAGGAAGAAGGGCTTTGAGATCCAAAACAAAGACCTAAGCAGAACAGAGTACGAAGCTACAGAGTCTAGAAGCAGGAAAGAAGGCTGCCCAGTCTCTCCCCTACTAAGCACAGGGACTTCCCTGCCTTCATACTTTCAGTGTCTTCCTATCACCCACAGGAGACAGCTCAATGTCCACTGTAGGGGTAGCAGAGCAGTGGGGATTTGCAGTCTGGCCCAAAAGACTTTTCCATCTTTATCTCTTAGACATGGTCATCTTGTCACCTGACACTTGCACAGATAATACATTTTGTTGCATGTATGCCTTTGCTCAGAGTTTCCTCTGCCAAAACTGCTGTGTCCCCTTGGTTCCTACTTGTTCATTTATCCATGTGCTTCTTCCTTTAGTCAGTGAATAAAGTGCCTACCATGTGCTGGGCACTGTTCCAGCCACCGAGAATACAATAGAGAAAATTGAAAACCACCTCTGCCTCTCTGGGTGAGGAGAAAAGCATCAAACAATCACACAAGTATATAAGGCCACTCTATAAGAAGAAGAAAATACATGCTGTAATAAGATAATCCACCAGGAGGTCCTGGATAGGTTCCCTCATCAGGGAGGGCTTTTCTGAAGCAGGATATTTAAGCTGATAAGGAAGTCTCAGATGCTCCTTTGGTCAGTTCAGCGACCAAATCTTCCATAAAGTTGATTTGGGAGTCAGGTTGGAGTACTGGAAGTCACAGCCCCAGTGAGAAGGCGGGTTGCACTAAAATGGGATCCTTCCTTCCCTCCTGGCCTCCGCAGCAATTCCCAAAATAGGAAGCAAACGGAATTGTTTTTGTGTTCGAAGCTGAAAGTATTTTTGTTTCCCTCCTCCCTCTGTGCTCCCCCTGCCAACGTGCTTCTCACCCGATCGCTGTATTTATGTTTAGAGTCATGAGGCGCCTCACATGCACATCTCTCATGTGCCAAACATGTGCTGGACACTTGACTTGCGTCTTCACCTTCAATCCAGACAGCAGTGCGCTGAAGTCAGCATGGCACTTCTCATTTTACAAATGAGGAAACTGAGGCTCAGAGAAGTGAAGCCAGTTGCCAGGTTGGCACAGGTAGTAAGTGACAGGGCTGAGATTCCAAGCCAGCCCGTCACACCCACCAGTCCCAGCCGTGTCAGAGCACTCACGCACATTGGCTTCCCCTCCACCCGCAGCCCCTCAGACTTGAAGACAGCAACCTGGCTGACCTCCAAGTCTTCTCTCCTCGAGGCCAGACTCCCTAGCCTTTCGCTTTTACCCCAAAGATGTCAAGTCCAGAGCCTCTCCCCACCAGTTGTTGCCTTTCCATGGCATTCCTGCTCCACTCCTTTGGGAGCAGTTCTGGGCATGCTGCTCCCTGAGGTAACTCAGCCTCATGGGAGACTCATCCCTCAGCCCCACTGATGTGCAGGTGAAGGCCACTACCCCACCATAGCTAATATAGGCCTTATGTGACTGGCCCCTGTCTGTTCCCCCAGTGTTCTACTTTACCATATGCGCAGCCACCATCTCCTCTATTAACACTTCACCTCACCTAACACTTTACACCGTGAGCTTCCTGGCATCTTCCATTCTCTCTCATCTCTACTCTTCCAGATGAATCTATCCTTAAGTCTAGAACAATCTTCAAACTCCTATTTATATGGGAGATTAAGTCATCCTAAGAGAAGTCGGCTCTGTCCTTGTGGGCTCTGGTGAATGTTCTTCCTCAATGCTCCACCCAGGCCCCATGTTTTCTGGGTCCCAGCTCTTGGCATGCTGGACTGTGATTGCCATTTTATATTTGACACCCTCACTGTGAGCCCCTAAACACAGAAAATAGGTTTGACTTTCCTATCATTGTATCCCCAGTGCCTGACAGATACTGGGCATTCAGTAAAAATAGAAGGGCAGAAAGAAGAAAAGGAAAGAGGGACAAGAGAGGGAGAAAGGAAGGGAAGGACCGAGGGATAAAACAGACTCAGAGAAACATATGGGTCTTTGAGGGCTCACAATGCTGCTGCATCATGGGAGAAGGTAACTAACTACCCCCAGTGGCTGACAGGTACGCTCCCCTGCGTACACACAACTTTTCTGAGTGACCACATAGTCCCACCATTCCCTTTCTTTCATATATTCTTTTTTAAAAAAATTGTAAAGCAGATACTCCCATTCTAGAGATGCCAAAATTAAAGCCTAACAATGGTGCCTTGGTTCAGAGATGAAATAAGCAGACCTGAAGTTCAAATTATCAATCACTTATTCACTTATTCATTCATGCATTATATACACTCTGATGCATCTTCTGTTGCTGAGCATCAAGATACAGAAGAATCAGACTTGATTCTTGACCTAGACAAAGTGCAAAGAAAGAAAAGGAGAAGTGAAGAAATACAGTCATCATGCTTGGGGAGAAATGTGTGCGGGTGTTGCATGAACACCTAGGAGGGAGCAGGAAGCTCTGCCTAGAGTAGGAGGCATTGGAGCTGGGCATCAAGCAGCCAAGAAGGGGTAAGTGCATTCTAAGCAGAGGCCTTGGGGAGTGGAGAAGGACAGAACCAGGAAAGGTGATAGGCAGTGACCTGTACCTCTGATCACCAGAGTCCTCGATCTTCCCCAGCTGACCTTTGCCCTGGTGCCAGAATCTAGCCAACCTCTAGCGTGTGTTGGTCTTCAGGTAGGGCTGGATTACTTAGCAGGGCAGGTTGGTTAATTATTTGGCACTGTGTTCCAGCCTACTGAGCCGGGTTGGACATAACAAAGGGCACCAGAGGTGATAGGCAGAGATGGGAAGCAAAATTATCTCTTAGGATTTGTCTCCAACTGTGCCTACCTATGAAAAAAACATACTATTAGAAGGAAGAAAACCTTTGCTCTATTAATGGATAACCATGTAGTGAATAGTTAGATGTGTTCAAAAACCAAGACTTTGCCCTTCTAGAATCTTGGAAAGTCTGATACCAGAAGAGCTGGTATAGGGAATAAGGGAACTGCCACTCGTTGTGCTAACTGGTGCCAGTGAGGTAAGGCAGATGTCAAAAGGACCAGTGTGATCACAGACTTATTGTTAGAAGTCTAATTATAAGAACAGAACCAAAACCAATAGATAGATGGATCTATCTTTCTATCTATCTATCTATCTATCTATCTATCTATCTATCTATCTATCATCTATCTATCTATCTATCATCTATCTGTCATTGGAGATATTAGTTTTAAGGAATTGACTCATGTGATTATGGAGACTGACAAGTGCCAAGATCTTCAGCTGGTGAGCTGCAGACTCAGGAGAGTTGATGGTGTAGTTCTAGTCCAAAGACAAGCAGGGCAGGGCAGGCAGCCTTGAGACCTAGGAAGAACCAATGTCAGTTAGCGTCCACACGCAGGGGAAAACGGATGTCCTGACTCAAAAGCAGTCAAGCAGGAAGAGTTTTCTTTTATTTGGGAGACAGGGGTGGGAGGAGTCAGCCTTTTGTTTTATTTAGACCTTCAAATGATTGGATAAGGCCCATCTCCATCAGGGAAAACAGTCTGCTTTACTCGGTCTACTGATTTAAATGTTAAATTCACCCAAAGGCATGCTTTTTTTTTTTTTTTCCCAATGTCAAACAATTGCAGGCATGAGATTAGAAGATGTCTAAGACCTCTTATAAGTCCAGCATTCCCTTGGTTCACACTTCTGTAACTTTTACCAGAACTACTGCTATAGTCCCCGTCCTGGTCTCTCTACCTTCAAACTGTACCTCTATCCCCCACAAATCTATCTCCCAAATCTGTTCCCAAGTTCATGCTGCAGCCAGAGACATTTTTAGCACACAGCTTGGACCAGTGCCTGCCCCTCCTTAACTCTCAATAGCTCTTTACTGCCCTCAGGATAAACCTTCATCTCTCCATCCTTTCTTAGAGAAGGGCTGCTTTAAACTGGCATTCAAGGCCCTTCAGGATCTGGCCTGAGGACTCCTTTCTAGTTCTCTTTTCCTATGCACCCAGCACTTTAGCCATAATGAAGTACCAGTTATTCTCCAAACAGTTTCTTTCACTTTTTTTTTTTTTAGCTATTTTCTTTGTTTAGAATGCTCTGTCTCTGCTTCTCTGCCTCCTTATCCTTCAGAATCTATTTTGAATGTTACCACCTCCAAGAAGTCCTCAGTGATCACTCAGACTGGTTTAGGAGTCTGCTCTGTACTCACCTAATCCTCCATATTAATCTCTTTGACATAATGGGGGAGCCGTCCTTTGCCTTGAAGGCAAAGACAAGCATTTAGTAGTGGAACCTGCCGTATGGATTTGTCATACTTATGTCCTGACCAAATGAAAATATATTTCTGTGATGGAGGTTGGCTTCCTTACACCAGGATGTAGAATACAGCGACTCTGTGAAGTTGCTAGTATGGCCAATCATTCCTCTGCTTGCCTTTTTAAATGATTTTTTAATTGTAAAATGAGTACATGTTCAGTCAAGAAATATGTAAGAAAAATAGGTGAAATGCTCAAAGACAATTACCATTGCCATACTAATGTATTTCTTTCCAGGCTTTTTTTCTAAATATTTACTTATTTATTGGAGAGAGAGGGGACAGGGAGGGGTAGAGGGAGAGGGAGAGAGAATCACAAGCAGACTCTGGGCTGAGCATGGAGCCCCACATGGGACTCCACCTCACGACCCTGAGATCATGACCTGAGCCAAAAGAAGAGTCGGATGCTTAACTGACTGAGCCACCCATGCATCACACCAGGCTTTTTTTCTATGCACTTATTTAAGAAGATATTGAACAACCACTTCACTTTGTTTCCTACCCTTTTTTTTAACACCACAATGTAAGAATTCTCCATTTTTAGTACGCGTTTCTTCATTACCATTATTCTTAATGGCTAGATAACATTCCATCAAGTTAATGCATAATAGCTTATTTACTCCCTTTCTATTGAACATTTAAGTTACTATTTTTCACCATTATATAAAAAAGATCTATGACAGGCATCTTTGCACATAAAGCATTTCTCTGTGTTTAGAATTTATTCCTTGGGATCAGTGCCTGTGGTTGTTTTTATCTTGTGAAAATCAAGGCCTTGATCTAGGATCTGCCTATATTTTCTCCCCCAAATCTCCCAGAACAAAAAAGCAAAAACTGACATCAGTGCCGAGTCACTTAGCCCAGTTTTCAGTGTATGTCCCCTGATGAAGACAATGTGCCCTTTCTCAAATGTGACCATAAATATTTGCCTTCAGTGAAGTAGATGCCAAGGAGATAATATTGATTGCAAATTACAGCCCTTGTAATTAACCAATTTGCACAGCTGGAAGATGGAACTGGTGAAATCATTTGCTTCTGAAGAAGGATATCCTTTCCAAATCTGTCTCTCAGATATGAATTCGTCCTAATCTCTGGAACATTCCCAGTGTGGCTGCAGACTATCAGGTGCTCAAGGAGTCGCCAAGGCTCTGGACAGAAAAGGAATGCCTTGGCCTTTTGCCTGATACCCACCCAAAATGGGCCTACGTATCCCAGGTGCCTCTGAAAACACACATAAGCACACATTGGGAAGAGTATGGACTGAGGTTAGCACCTGGATGCTGCCATCTCTGCGTAAAAGGATGTCCAAGCAACCCCTAGCAGAGCTTCTGGTCCTATGACTGCAGTGGGATCCTGGCTCTGGACAGGTGGGGGCAGCAGAGAGCCAGTCAGTTTGGTCAGCAGGCCTTCTAGCTGACCACAGCTAGTGGGAGAGGCCAAGCTGAGCAGTGTGGGAAAGGGAAGAACTTGATCCAGACACATGTGTCAGTGCAATAGGGATCCCGGTGAACCCTAATTATTACCAATAGACTCTCTTAGACAGCATGCCTCAATTTACAAATAGAATGATAGCAAATGATTTTGTTGAATCCTCTCCAAAATCATACTTATTTGATAAATGAAGAAACTGAAGTTCAGGAAATTAAATAACTATCCCAAGTTCACACAGCCCTAAATCTGGGCAATAACCCAGGTCCTCTGACTAAGGAGTGACAGGAGCATTTTGAGTTCTTTATATTCACTATTTCTTTTGATTCTGGAAATTGTCAGGTCAACCAAATTCCCTTTTAAATAGACAAGTTGAAGGCTCCAACTTTAACAGAGCACTCCATCCCAGGTGACCAAGAATCCTAGGGGTAGGAAATAGCAGCATTCAAAATGCTGCATATATGTTGCAGGCCAAGTGAGGGAGGGACACTGGTCCCTGGCTCCCATGAAGCACTTGGGCAAATATCTTTCTAGCCTCAGTGTTTCTATCTGCTACTCAGTTTTTAATCTGTGCTCAAACTATCCCCAAGTATTTGCAATTCCTACAATAGACCGAGTTCTCTCATTTTCAGGCTTTTGCATATGTTGGTCCCTCAGCCTTGAATAATTTCCCTCACACCTGCTGGTCTGGTTACTCCTCTTCATCCTGACAACCTCTGTGAGCATTCCCTGAGCACTAATCTGTGCTCCTACAGAGATTTGCCCAAGCCTCCATCTTAGCGCCGGTCACACTATATTACAGTGTCCTTTTCCTTCATTAGACTATGGGCGCTTCTTACAGAACCATATTTTGTTAGTCTCTCTGTTGGGTACATAGCTGGTGTTCAAATATGTGTTGAGTGAATGAACGCACACATGAAGAAACATCTTCTATGGTGTAGAAGTCCAAAGGTGCTAGATGTTTCATGTTATTGATTATAGTGACCAGCTCTCATAAACCACTAGGGAAATAAAAGCTGATTCCTAGACTTTGGGATAACAGTCTAGCAAAGGTGGGACCATCTTGCCTTCTCTTCAGAAGCAGTTTCCTGCCTGTGTGGCCATATGGTTAGAGGTACTTAAAGCACTATTACACCTCAGTAAGGGAGACACAATTCTTATCTCATTCCCACAAATGCCTGAAGGTGAAGTCCGGGCACCTTCATGGTTCTATCTGAGTGAGCTCCCTTTTAAATTGACTTGGCAGAGTGAAATCTGGTTGTTCAGCCATAAAGGGATGGTCATGGATTTGATCAAATCACTTTAAATTTTCCCTGCCCACCCAAAAAGCAGCTGTTTCAAAGGTTGCCTCCATTGCTTAACTTATAAGCAAACTTCCCCTACCCAGCCATTGCTACCCTGACACAAGCATTTAACATAGAAAATTCCATAAATCAACAGAACTGACCCTTTATCTCTCCTTTTTTCCCCTCCCTCTCTCTCACTACCCCTTCCTTCACCCTTGCCTCCCTCCCTCTCATTCTATTTCTTTTTCTCTCTCCCTCCCCACCATATAGACACACTACAGCTCTTCAATGAGTGGCTGAAACCTACCCATGTTTTATTTAGTTTAGCAGCTAATGTCAGAACAAAGGTAATGAAATATGTTAATTATATTAAAGATGTTTTAGAGAACCAGTATTTGCTTTCAGAAAGAGAGAGCATGTCTGATTCTGAGAAGAAATGATAGCAACAGGCAGATGATTAACAGCTAATAATATTGGTGTTGTAATTAGAATCTCCTTGAACTCTTAACCTATCTGCTTCTCTGATTTCTAGGTCCATACAGTGAACAACAAGACGATTATTTTCCTTTTTTTTTCCTATTATTGATTTGCCTGGATGTTCAGAATATATTCTTTCTCAAATAAATATTACTGACTGCTCTCATTCATTGCTGACCTATCGCAATGCCAGGTGCACTGTAGGTACTGAGGGTCCAAGGAAGAACATACCCATGGACTCAACCCTGGAGGAATTAAATACAGTTTTTTTCTCAAAGGTCTTATCTGGTGGAATTATTACTCTTATCTTTACAAATGATGCAACTAAGGCTGAGGAGGGTGAGATGACTTGTTGAAAGCCACTCAGCTTGTAAGTAGCTAAGTACAGATTCAAAATTAATTCTGACTCCAGTCGATGCTCTTTCTAGTATGCCACAGTGCTCTACAAATGACTCTCATTGCTGTTACCTTGGTACTTCACCCACCCACCCCCACCCCACTGACTCTCTGCAACTCAGCTTATGGTTCTGTTCTAAACTGGAGGAAAAGGGGAAGGAAGAATGTGATCTGACAAAAGGTGAAGTACTCTACCTGGCTGTTTGGGAAATCACCATTATCGTTTAAGTGATCTGCATCTAGAATTCCAGTAAAAGTAGCAAACTAGCAGAGCTCAGTGACGGGGAAATAAATCAAGCGGGTAGCTCTTAGATATCCACACTAGTAAGTAAATGGCATCAAGGAAGTCTAGACTTTTGGCTGAGGTTCAAGAGAAAAGCAAAGAGGTTCTAAATCCCAAGGAGGAAGTTGGCAGGGAACTGGGGATAATCAGCCTTCGGCCAAAACTAGTAGACAACAATATTGCTGAGATAATATCATGATAGCATTTGACCAGGGGACTCAAAATACCCAGATCCAACCTTATCACAGCCAACTCCCCATGAGGCATATGTATTCACAAGGAAGGAGAAGTTAGTTATTATTACCTGAGACTTTGGCTCCAAATCTCAGTGTACAACTGAGTCCCTGAGCTGCACTGAACAAAAATGTGAGTTCTTTTATCCCAAGCTTAATGTCTGGGGAAAAACAACAACTCCCAAGTCCTCTTCTATTTCCTTTAGTGTCCTGAGCCTTGGCTTCTAGAAAAAGTTGCCCAAAATGTCTCCATCAGAGCCAGAGGGAAAGGAGCAAAATAGTCCACACATGGAAGGGTAGTAACTCTAGTGCTAGGACACACCTCTCCCAATTCTGCTCCCTAACCAGTTATACTTTTCCATGGAGGCTCCAAGGGAGGGAAATACATAAAGTCTGACCCATCAGAAGTAAAACAGGACCTTATTCTTAGCTGGAGTTTGGGGCCCAAACCCTAATGCAGAGAGCCCTGGAAACTAGACTGCGGATCTGGTAAAAAGTAAATGAAATAGTATTTGAAGCTTCTACTATCAAACCTAGGCTTCCTTTAAATAGTGTCAGCCTTTTCTTTGGGTCCTAGAATCTCTTCTCTCTTCTCTTGAACCCCAGCCAAGAGTCCAGATCTTCCCAAAGCCATGTGCTTCTTATTGTGCACATCTGAGAACTATGTGCTCAGTCCATCATCACTGAACTCTGCTTGTAAACTGAGGGGTTTTTGTTATTTTTATTTTATTTTGGTTTTCTGCCAGTTCATCTCCCAAGCCTGCTTGTGTCTCTCTGTAACGATCTGACACTATCCCTTCTTTACATACCTATAGCCTTTTCTTCTTCAGCTGAAATTGCCTTCTTCCTGAAATGTTTCCTGCCACAGTCCTTCCTCTTCCTACCCATACGCTGCTTCCGGGCTAGGTTAGGTGCCTCCACTCTGCTTCCGCTACCCCTTGGCTTCCATCTCTCACAAAACTTACCACTCCGTATTATTTTTGAGTGTACATGAATTTTTTTCCACAACAAAATCCTTAGTGGCAGGGAATGTATGTGATTCATTTTGTTTCCTCAGTTTCTAACGCAAAATCTGGCACAGAGCAGGGAGTGTTTAATGAAGGAATAAATTAAGAAATTATGAATTTGTCTGGCCCAGTGTAGTGTTGTCCAGGAGGGAGGGAATACAAAGGAATGTCTGATCCAGAGTCCTTATTGTGAATTAAGGCCTAACCTACCTCTTCCTTCTGTTCATCAAGCCCATAGCCACCAAAATTGCTGTTCATTCTAAAAATCACACCCAACTTCTTTCCCTATGGTTCCATGTGCATTTCCGTTCCTGACTCCAGCTTTGATGCTTACTCTGGGCAACTCTTAGCCTTGGGAAACCCTACTTCTTTGCTAACTCATCCCTTTGAAACATCTCTCCATTTTGATGCCCTCAAAAGCAATTCCTCTCCTACAAGGTTCCAGTCACTCTAGAGGACCTACACTTATTTTCTTACTGAACTTCAGATAATAGCCTCTCACGACTTTCCCTGGCCATGCTGACCTTACTTCCAGACAGAATTTCCTCAATTCCTGCCTGAGCTTCCAAGTTATCTCCCAGTTACCCAGCCCCTGTATAAGTCCCTGTATAAGGGCTCCTTGTCTTTAATTTCAGACCTTCTTGGCATCTGTTCTCAGGTGTCAGAAACAGCCATGCCTTGGGCACTGCTGAGTCAACCCATCTAGTAGAAGTCTCTAAGATCAGATCCCACCCACTCCCCCGCTACTTCACCTGACACAGCATAATGTGCCCTTCTAAATAAGCCTCTCAATGGCACCATAAGGAAGAAAGCCGAACCTCAGCCAGAGACCAAAGTGGTCAGGACAGGACAGAACCAAGAAGACACTAAGTAACAACAAGGGATTCCAGAACAAAAACCAGAGAAGAGGGGTATTTAAACAAAAGTAGAGAAAAATTTGAATCCAATTCTCAAGAGCAGGAAGTACCAGTCCAAGCTGTCCATTGAGTTTTCAATAAACGTGCAAAGATAGAGTGAGGATCAGATCTTTTAGACATTGAATGCCAGACCAGAACATTTTAATTTGATACAGCAGAAATAGAAATCCATTGTAGATGCTTGAACAAAGTTGCCCAGGAACATGGAGAAGGCACAGACTGGAATTTAGGAGATCTGAGTCTGAGGTTCTGGCTTTATCGCTAGAGGGCTGATGGCTGTAGACACATCTCTTCCCCAACCTGTCGCAGAAGAATTATGTGCCAGTGTTGAATGGTCTCAGAAGTCCCTCTCAGCTCTTGGACTCCATAGCACAAACAGGTTTGACCTGAAGAACTTGATCTTTCTTCCATTGTCCAGTTCCCGTTGCCATCTCCAGTCTGCTAATGATCAGGGCTCTAGAGGGTTACCTCTTGTGTCTCATCTGTTGGAACACAGCTTGAGAGAGAGGAATGCTCCTGCCACATGTGCTCTTGTTTATTCTTGATGCTTTCCAGAGAGCTGAGGAGAAGAGGGGGGGAAGGAGGGTCTCCTTGCAGGATCAGTTACAAATGTTATTGTCTTAGCGCATATGTAGGGACTGGGCCCAGGCACAGCAAACATAGCATGGGGGGAAATTTGGGCCTTTTGCCAACGAGAATCCTCCAAAGGTCAAATTAGCATCTTGGAATTTAAAAGAGAAACAAATAAAATGAACTGAGCAAGCAGATCTGAAAGGGTTGTGTCAGATGGGTGAATAAAACGAGGCCATATCTTGGCCATTTGTGTTAGTCGTATAGGTTGGACCAGGCTGTTGGAACAGATAAACTCTAAAATGTAAGTAGCTCATCATAGTAAAGTTCATTCATTTGTTGAACACTAACAGATTTTGGAAACCTGAAATTTGGGATAAAATGAAAATAGCTTCCATTTACTGAGTACCTAATTTTATGTTCTGGGCTATTCTATATATTTTATATAAGTGATGGCCTCCTTACACATGAAGAAATGGAAAACTCAGAGAGGTGATGTGACTAAAGTCAGATACTACCAAGTGGCAGAATTGGGTACTGAGACCCATGGCTATCTAGCTGCATGGCTTGTGCTCTTTCCCTGACTCCACACTGCCTCCCCAAAGGCCCTCTCCCTTGCCCACATCATTCAGGCATATCTTCCAAGGCAGAGAATGAGGAAAGGAAATCATCTGGCAAACGATCTAAGGAATGTCTTTTCACAGAAATGATCTGCATTGTTCTTTGAGCGTGGCCACTGTCAGCTGTGTAACTTACCGCACAGCCCTCTGTTTTGTGCTTATCTCCCTAGATCATAAGGATCTTCAGGCCTTGGGACCTGAGGGCCACATGTCCCCAGCTGCTAACACTAAGCCTGGCACAGTGCCCAGAGAAAGTTTGTTCATTGGTTAAATGAATGAATGAGTGAATCCATTCAAATTTTGACAGTTTTAAGGAGTCTTCAGAGGAATGGTTTGAAATCAGCTCATAAATCCTTAAGGAAAAAGTCCATGCTCTATTGCTTCTTATATTTCCTGCATTTAACATAATAACAGGCATAGATTAGCGCTTGCTACCACCCTCAATCACTGAAAAGTGGACCCTTTTCCTCATGCGTCGAGAATAAAGTTGTAGCCGTAAGGACAAAGTGAATTTGGGGAATATTTGTAGGGTTGCAGTAAGAGGACTTATTAACCATCAAGATGTCAGAGGTAAGGGAAGAAATACATAGAAGAGTTAGAAGCATACCTATCTTCAGAAATGACCTCAGACCCCAGGGAGTTCTTTGGATTATGAGCAGAGAGTATGTAACTGATTTTCCCCTAGATCACCTCAGCCTGTGGGCATAAGCAGGGTCCCATTTGTGGTAATCACCTGTGATTTGCTGGCCTCTACCTGCTGATGCAGGACTGCCGCCTCCTGCAAAGTCTTGCTCTGTTATTTCTGGAAATCTCCAAGTGACATCACACATAAGTTCACAAAGGATGTGCTCTGCTGCTACATGCTGTCTACGTAGCAACATGCTATGTTGCTTCTTTCCTGATCAGCCCCTCCCACGAGGTTCCCTGCTTCCTGCTTCCTGTGACTGAGAGTACTCCACCCTAGTGAGTCCCAATACCCACCAGGAGAAATCTGAAGACCCTGCCAAAGGTATTTCCTGCTTATGGTACCACGCTTCCAGGACAAGAAATACTATAGCAACCAAAGCTGCAGTCTTTCAGTCCTAAAACTGGGGAAACGTTCCTTTCCCCTGCTCTACATTCGTAGCTGTGTGGCCCTTTTACAAATAGCTTCTACTTGCAACCCTCTCTCTCTCTGGGGCCCACATTGATCCACAGGTCACATAGCCCACTATTACCCTCCTCCTTCCCTAAAGTAGGGCTGGGACATGTCCCCTTTGTGCTAATGTAGGCATCCAAGGATCTTCCTGTGATCAGACCTCTGCAAGTCTGCTCCAACCATCCTTCATAGTGGACTAAAGCTGGTACCCCCTCCTCTAAAGGATGAATGAAATCACCTCTGTTACTCTTTCTGAAATTGTGTTGTCCATATACTAGTCTGGATATTTTCCTCCAGATGCTTCTGTTAAACACTTGCTGGGTTCCAAACATTATGAAAAGAGCTTTCTGTGCAGGGCTTCATTTGGTCCCTACCTCAGCCCTGTGATCTAAGAGCTCTTACCCCTTTCTTGAGGTCCAGAGAGGGAAAACGCCTAACCCAGGCTGGCCAGCCAGAGTCTGGCACACTCTCCCACTCCCTTTTGCCCTGACTCGCTGGCCACGACCTCCCCTGGAGCCTGTACTGTCTGCTTTCTTGTCCTTCCTGATTGCCACCCACACTGTTCTAGCTCTCGTTCTCCCTCTTCTTCTCCTGCTTTACCCATCAGATCTGACAGCCAGTGCATATTCCCAGCTGTGCTTCAGCCACCCTGGACAAGAACCTGGTTTTCTCTTTTCTCCCCAGGCCCACATACAGGCTTAAGCCCTCTTTCCCTGGGACACTCCAACTCTGGCCCTGTCTCAGGAGTGACATTTGCATCTGGCTTTCCATGGCCCTCAAAGTTAAACCTGATAGCCTTTTTATGTGCTGTGTGGCCTTCAGAAGTATCTTAAGGTCTCTGGGCCTCAGTTTGGTTGATTGCAGATCAAGGGTAATAATACCGATCTTGGAGGTTTATTGTGGGAAGTAAGTATGACAAAATCTTTATGGTACCCAGGATGATGACTGACATGTAGTAAATGTAAAGTAAATGAAAGGGTCAAAACGCTTTATTAACACTTAACACATGCTCCACTAAGTGCTTTATTGGGCTTATCTCATTTGCCCCATCCCTCAACTTTATGCAGTAGGTATGGTTATCATTCCAGTTTAGAGATGTGGAAACTGATACCAGGATGGATTAAAGGACTTACCCAGGGTCTCATATCCTGAAAGTGGCAAGTCTCAAAGATGAAGCAGACCTTCATCTTTAATGACTCATTGTCTTATACTGCTTGGCACAAAGCAGACCCTCTGCAATTGGGGTTGTTGGGATGCTCGTTTTTTTCCCCCTAATTTTTATTTATTTATTTATTTGAGAGGGAGAGAAAGAAGCAGACTCCCCACCGAGCAGGAAGTCTGATGTAGGGCTCAGTCCCAGGATTCTAGGATCATGACCTGAGCCAAAGGCAGATGTCTAACTGACTGAGCCACTCAGGCACCCCGGGCTGTTTTAAGTAAACAGCAACATGAATACATTTTCCCTCTCTTCCCTTTGTCCCTTTGCCTGAGACACCCGTTCTCTGCCCCAGCACTTCTCCACTGATTTTCTTAGCCTCCTCAGAGGAGACTAAGATGTCAGTTTCCTCTATCCTCAGAAATGTACCATATTGCAGCCTTCCCTTAGTAGGAGAAAACGCAGCCCTGACCAGCCCAGTTCCCGGCTGAGTTCCTTGGCCAAGAACAGTGCAGAGAGAGATCTTTTCACAACTGAGTCTTGCCAATAGAGCACTCCCGCTGAGCCAGGGCCTCTTGCCAAGCAACTTTCCCTGCCCCTCTGATATGCAGATGTGTGCAGGAATTCTGCACATCTGCATAGGGAGCATCCAAAAGCTGTGACTTGGCTGAAAAGAAGGAAAATGTGAGTGTCAACTCTGAAGGAATGGCTCCTCCAGCGGGGCCGTGCAGGGGAGGACAGCAGATCAGGTCTTGGAGCAGTTAGCGCAGAGCTGAGGAAGGGTAGAGAAACTGCAGCATCCAGTCCAACTTGTACCTCTCATGGGAAGGCCGGTGCACTGTCAGAAGCATGGAGAGCGCTGGCTCATCCAAGTGATCCCCCTACAGATGTCCCCACCTTGTGAGGGTCAGACTCTACTTAATTTGTGTCACAGTAACCTTTTGTAAGTAAGGAAAGAGAAACATGGCATCAGAAGCCATGGTAACAGCCCCAGAAGAGGACTCAGACACTTTTCCAGCAAACATTCCTGCAACCAACATGTATGAAACTTCAGTGCTGAGCCAGGCCCGGGGGGACAGAGATGAATCAGACAGAGTCAGGACCCTCAAGAAGGAGCCGCCATCCAAAGGGGCAGAAAGGCAGGAACTGGACAGTATAGAGGGAAAGTGCAGAAAGCTTCGTGGGGGTGCTGGGTTGGTTAAAGTTAAAGAGGGCATGTCAGGGACCACTTCTGAGAGGAGGTGATGTCTGAGTGACTCTCAAAAACATGTGACAGTTGCCCAAGTGAGGAACTTTTCTGCACTGACACCACCAGGGCACTGTTGAGTAGATAGGTAGGTGCTCACACACCTGCGTACACGCACCTTCTGAGACAGACGCCCTTCTGGTTGGGAACAATTTCTGGGTAACACTCTGCATCTCCTGCTATAGTCCAAGATCTTCCTTCCCCACTAGTATTTTCTGTTTCCTGAAAATCTTTGCCAAAAGCTTCCTCAGAATCAGCTACTTTGCCCATGTTAACTTAAAAGCTTCATTTTGTCTTACCAAGTGGCATCAGAAGCCAGAGAAAAAGGAATTCAGCAGGGTGTCTTGAGCTCACTTTTGCTCTTGGTGTTCTTAGGCTAATCCCTCTGGAGCCTCATGCAGGGGACAAAGAAGAGCAGTCTTCTGGCCAGAGGGAGTGAGGGTTCAGCTCATGGAAAGGCTGACTTGGTGAAAGGAATAGCATCATTGCCTTCAATCTCTGCAGGAGTATCTGAGGGCAGAACAAGGATTAATGCAAGAACACCAGGAAAAGGCACACTGCTCATTTTCCCAAGTCAAAGCTGCCCACAAGTAGGATTAGCTGCTTTGAGAAGTAGTGAGCTTCCCATCCCTGCTGGAGTATGAGGGGACTAGATCACAGCTTATTGGCTGGGGAGGATATTGTAGCCGAGCTTCAAACTCTGGGTGAGAGGCCACATCTTTTTACCTTTCTTTGCCATCTTCACTTGGGAATCGACTTAGCTCAGGAGGGCCGTTCAGGCCTTTAAGAGTACAGGGATTTGCATTTCCAAGGTTATGAAGAAAGACGTGTAGTAAGTATGTGTATAGGCGTCCAAGATGTGAAAGATGTGATTATTGCAAAACCTAATCTCATACCTCCTTATCCTTGTTGAACTGAATATTGCAAAAATATTCTCATTCGTATTTCAAATGGTAGGTTTCTAAGCAATCATCATTCTGAATACTCATTCTAGCCAGGAGATGACCTGAATATTGAATAGAATGAAAATGTATATATTAGATTACTTATTCAAATGCCTATCTGGCAGTTTGGATAGAATTAAGCAACAGTCCAATCTGGCTGTTGTTTTATGCATGGAATGTCAAAGCTAAACAGCCCTTAGAGAATATTCTCTCATTCTTTCTCTGCACACAGCCTTACCATCCTGCCTTGTTCACAGATGGGGAAATAGGCTGAGAGAGGGGAACATACAGCATGGAAATGAGAGACCTGGGACCAGTAGCTACCATTTAGTGACAAGGCAAGGTAATATTGTCCCCCCTGGATGAAGGAAGCAACTGAGGCTCAGTGGGGTTAATTGGCTTATACAGAGTCACAAGGCTAGTCAGTGACAGAGTTGTCTACATCCCAGGCCACTGTCCTTTTGCATTACCTCACTGGGTCCCAAATATGGCCAGAGAAAGTGTGTTCCTCCTTTCATGAGACCTACAAACTCTCGGCCAGGCTATAAAATCTTGGGAAGTGATGATGTTATCCCTGGTCTATAATTAAGGAAATTTTATTGAATATTTGGAACTACACTTTAGGTCCCCCAGGAGCCAGGAAGTCTACCATACCACTGTTCTCCCCTGCATGCTCTAAAGGCTGTATGTGACACCAGGCAAGAACGTATTATTCTGCAATTACAGTCACAAAAAGCCAGAACCCAAATTTGCCTTTCAAAATGAACCCAAGTAATCCTCTTAAAGGAATATGCTGACTTCAAAGCTTGCATGCGTATGTCACCCCAGGAAGACTTCCCTAGCTCTCCAGACCCCAGACCTCAGGGCACTTTTCACATAGTATTCTCAAGATATGTGGGATATTCTCCCCCACAAAACTGTGAGTACTTGAAAGCCAAGAACCACCTCTGATGTTTTCTGCATTTCCAGCCTGGGGCCTGATGCCCCGCACATGTTTGGGAAGGTTTGCTGAGCAAATGGATGGATATTTGAGCAGTATCACTGCAGGGTAAGAACTTGAGAGGGAAGGACTCTCCTCCCCTCCCTGGCAACCTAAACTTCATTAATCCAGGATAACAAAGAAGCCCCGGCAAGCCCTCCAGCCGAACATAGTACTTCCAACCCTACTAACAGTGACTGAAACCGAGAAGCAAACCTCGGAGTTTCCTGGGGTTCTGCCAGTGTCAGGGAAGAAGAGAGCAGCATCTGAAGCACATGTTTCCACTCAAAGTTGAATCTCACTTCATCTCACCAGACAGTTCTGGAATCGCAGCTTCGGCGTTCTTTCCAGTATCACCCCTGCTACCCTGCCCCTCTAGGTCCCCAGAGCTCCAGTCTCTCCAGGAAGCCTTCCCCAGTCAGGCAGCCCACTGGGATGTCTCCACACCAGCTCCTCTTTCTCATCTCAGTGCCCTTCCTCTCCTGCTTCTCCAATGCTTACGGTCAATTTGTGGATTGTCAGTCCTGGGCAGAGGCAGTGTGGCCAATTTGCAGAGCACAGGCTCTGGCTCAGAAGATGAGTCCAAATCTCAAATGCACTCAGCAAGGACTATAGGTCCTTGAGACATTTACTTACCTACTCTGAGGCAGTAAGATGAGGGTAAAATTTCCTTCTCAGGATTGTTGGGAGGTACACAGGGAACCCTGGTAATGGAGGGCCTTTCTCTGCAAAGCTGGGGACAGTGTTTATCCTATGGACAATGGGGAACCACCATAGGGCTTCTTGTCTGCAAATCACATGGTCAAACCTGCCTTTTAGAGAGAACAGTCTGGCAATGGCACATAGAATGGATTGGAGAAGACGCACTAGAGAAGAGAAACCAGGCAGGAGACCTTGTAGGGCTGGTCGGGGTTGAAGGAAGCAAGGAAAAAGGGGCAGAGGGGAGTGCGGAGTTGCAGATGATAATGGCCTGAACAAAGGAAGTTATAAGAGAGAGTAAGAAGAGGCAATGTTCAGGGGCTCTGATTCTGGGCCAGGAATTATGCTTGCACTTGATAAGGATTGTTTTATTGAATCCTGTTAAGCAACCCAAGATTTTTAATCCTCATTTTACAGATGGGGAAACAGACACTGAGACATTAAGCAAATTGCCCAGGGTGGCATAGTAAATAAGAAAACTGGGATTCAAGTCCAGACAGTTTCATTCCAGAGCCTAAGTGCTTACTCACTGGACTAGCTCACAATTGAGGTAGAGATTGGAGAAGAACCATTTAGAAGGTGAAACTGCCAGAACTTGTTGAGAGATTGGCTGGAGTGAGTAAGGAAGACGATAGAGCAGAGAATGACTCTCTGAGTTCTTTCCTAAGGTCCCAGCTCCTGGTAAGCAAAGCCAGGCTAAACCAACTTTATGTAACTCCAAAGCATTTTCTCTTCTCACAACCTCAGAACATTTCATTTGAGAGCTTGATGTCCGGGATACAAGGGATAAGATAGAGATTAGTACTTTCCCCCAGATTTCACAATTCTTTTATTTAAACCCTTATACCGTGACTAGCATTCCTTAAGATGCTGAGGGTGTGTGTTTATTATCAATTACAAAAAATTGACAAGAAAATGCATCTTTTGTGACAGCATTAGAGAAGCTTTGCCTTTCCCATCCCTCTCCCAAGGCTTTCTCTGTGCCTGGCTGGACACCAGAGGATGGTGCTAGGTAACAGCCCTGGCTTGGGCATCTTACAACCAAGGTGCGAAATGGACATGTAGGCAGGCATTCAAAGGGCTACAGAAGGGGGCTGTTTGAGAGAAGAGGGAATGTTTCCCCCACATAAGGGGAGATTCTATGTCTGGCTTGGCCTCAGGCAGAAGCCAGGCCATGTGATCTTGCACACATTCCTTAACTGAGCTTCCTTCTTGTCCTTGGAATAGTCATGTAACCAATCCCACAGTGATCTACTTGTTCTTCTCGTATCATCAAGGACCTGGAATTCTGGATTGGGACACAAGGTCTAGAGCCTCGGCTGTCCCCTGGGGTGGAACAGGTTAGGTATGCAGACTGCAGAACTTGATCCTGAGGGTGAGATCCAGTGTCTGAGGTGGACGTGAAAACAAAGGACAAGCAGATCTGACCCTGAATCCTGTCTGAAAGTACCGGGTAGAGAAGCAAGTCCAGGTGTGAGGTGAGAGGGCAGACTTGAGTCCGGTGGCCATGGGTTGCAGTGCAGGATGGGGCCAGGGCCGAGGCCTAGAGACTGTCTTGGGTATTCCTGGAGCCTCACCGGGACACTCGCAGTCATTACTCTGGTTTGTGGAGGGCTTTTCTCAGAGTACCGAGTGGTCCTGGTGCTGGGAGGAGAATGAAGCGACATTGATGTCCGGGATAGAAGGGCATCCTGGACATCAGTGAATGAAGTGGCACCTGGCATCTGGGCCCCGCAGTTAGCCCTCAGTGAAGGTTAATCACGAACTCGCTTTCCCTTTCTGTCAGACTTGCATGTGCCAGGTCCTGGGGTGGGGCACAGAGAGGGTGAGGAAGATCCAGGCCCTACCCTGCAGAGAAGCTCAGGCATCTGGAGATGCAGCCTCACAAAGAGCATGTCCCCATCAAAGGTTCCAAGTAGCATAATCGGAGGGGTGAGGGAGTGGCAAAGAGAGAGGACGGTAACCTAACTCAAACATTCCAGGATGGCTCTCTGGAAGAAATAATGGCTAAGGTGGAGTTTGAGGTTAAGAAACAGTTAACCAGGCAAATATTGGTGAGAAAAACATTCTGGGAAGAGGCACAGCTTCAACAGCAGCATAAAACACCATGGTGTGCTCAGTAAAGTGGGATGTGAGGAGATGCCGAGAAGGCTGGCAGGTAAGCAGGGCTGTGCTGAATCTGGAGACTAAGGAATCTGGACCCCATCCTGAAGGTGATGGGAGGCTACTGAAAGGTTTCGAGCAAGAGAGTAACCTGGCCAGCTTTGTGCTTTAAATGGACCACTCGGGATGGTGGGGGAGAGTATATTGGAGAGGGCTAACTGGAGGCCAGGTGAAATCTTCAGTTTGATGTTTCTGAGCCAAAGGTCAGTTATGCTTTGGTAAAATTAATTAGAAGACTCAGGGATGAGAACAAAGGCTTCTGCATCTAAAGCTAGATGTGAAATGTTAACATCTATACTCCTATATACGATGAGCTCAACCCCCGTTCCCTGTGCTATAAACAGTGATGTGAGGGGGAATAATGCCTTTAAGGGCCCTTCTAGTTTGAATGCTTCAGGACTCAATAATTCTGTTTCTCTTCCTAGGGTGTAAAATGCACGTTTATGCCATTGACCCCCTAGCAGAACATAAGCTTTGGATTCTGCCTTCCTTGTGTCAAGTGTGTCTGTGCTGAAAGTTTGCCATTACCTGTGTGCCTTACCTGTTTTTGTGGAAGATGCTTTATTTATCATGTGGTTGGCTAGTGTCAGGATCTGTGCCAAGATTAGGGCTCATCCTGTGGCTAACATTAAGACTCAGTCTGTGGCCAACAATCGCTACTCCCTCTATGGTCAGAAGGCTTAGAAAACTGTCCAGTTGAGGTCTTTGAAATCAGGACTTTGGGCTTATTACCCCAGTGTCTGCTCCACTTAGCTGACCTGCCAAACTGTGTTAAAGGGTTCTGGGGCTAGGTACCCAGTTCTGTATACCTGGAGGCTGGAAAGAAAGCACATACTCCGCATCCTCCCAACCTTCACTGCTTCACTGCAAGACAACACTAATTTGCGTATGGGAGTTGCCTGATTCATGACAGAGAGCTCCTTGAGGGAAGGAGTCCCCCCCCCAATCAGTCTTCATGAATTTCTTATCCCTGCCCATTTTAGTTGAGGAATGACCTTGTTGCAGGTACTATGCTCAGTAGCTGAAATACAGACACGAGCTAGGTATGCACTACCTTCGCCCTCATGCAAGTTCCTAACTCTCAAGTGATGAGAACATAAGTATTATGGTGGGAGAGGAGTACAGGGTGCTAATGGAACAGAGAGAGAGAGGATCTTAACCAAGTGTGGAATCAGAGAACGTCTTTTTTGAGGAATTGATATTTAAGTTGAGGCCTGAAAGATAACTAAAAACTGACCAAATGAATGGTATCAGGGGAACAGCTTATGAGAAGTCCTGGAAGGAAAAGAAAGTTGACCCACTGAAGGAAGCACGAGAAGGCTAGTTTGAGACTCCTGTTGGATGTGTTCTATATCTTCACTGCAATGGTGGTCACATGAATCTACACATGTGATAAAATTTTATGGAACTTAATATCTAAATACACACACACAGAGGAGTAACATGTAAAAGTGGTGAAATATGCACAGGGTGAATGGGTTTTATCAATGTTACTTTCCTGGGTGTGATATCATACAAGATGTAACCCCTGGGGGAAACTGCGTGAAGAGCTCATAAGAACTCTGGATTATTTCTTACAACTGTATGTGAATCTACAATGATCTCAAAAGGAAAAGTTAAGAAGAAGAAGGAGGAGAATCAAGTGGCAACCAATTTGGTTGCAGCAGATAATGGAGGAATATGTAGCCTAAGCTGAACCCAGAGAGTTGGTAGAGGACAGACTATACAGGACTTTATGTGCAGATAGATGAGAAGCCTTCGGAAAGTCGTACTCAAAGCAGTGGCAGAGTCAGACTGGCATTTGGGCATGATCACAGTGGTTTGGAGAACGCATTGGGAAGGGGTGAGATGAAGAGCAGAGAAATAAGAATTAAACTAGAATATGGTGGATGAGAAAGGACATAAGAATATTTGGGGGGGCTCCTGGGTGGCTCAGTTGGTTGGGCGACTGCCTTCGGCTCAGGTCATGATCCCGGAGACCCAAGATCGAGTCCCACATCGGGCTCCCTGCTCGGCGGGAAGCCTGCTTCTCCCTCTCTCACTCCCCCTGCTTGTGTTCCCTCTCTGGCTGTGTTTCTCTCTGTCAAATAAATAAAACCTTTAAAAAGAAAAAAAAAAGAATATTTGGGAGATATTTATGGGGTCAGAATCGATAGGATTTGATGACTGAGAGGTGACAATACAGGAGGAATTGAGAAGGACTTGGGTTCCTAACCTGGTCGTGGTGGATGATGGTCTTCTTACTAAAATGCAGAATGTCTGAGAAGAAATGGGCTTGGGAGAAAGGCCTGAAGAGATGGGTTTGAATATTTGAGATGCCATTCGGTTCTCCAAGGCCAGGTGGCTAGTAAGCAGCTGTATGCACACGTGTTGGGAGCTCATGAGAGAGTCTGTGAGCATACAGAATAAGAAGGCCAGAATTCTGAGAATTCTTCTCATAGAGGAGGAGCCTACCACATCGACTGAGGATTATTAAAGAGATAGGAAGGAAATCAAGACTATTGAAGTCAAAGGGAGAAAACATTTCTGGAAGAAAGCCAGGTCAACAGTGTGAATACTGCTGAGACCAGATGAAGGAACGTGACCTTGAACTCTGTAGGTCATTGGTAACTTTGAAGAGCTTCCAACCAGTAGAAGCAAAGGCCAGGCTGCAGTGGGGCTGAGGAGGTGAGTGAGTGCTGATAATAAGTGTAGACCGCACTTTCTTTCAGAAAGTTCTGCTTATAAAGAGGAGAAAGAAAGTAACTAAAGGTGAGGCAGAGATGGGTGAGGGCTCTGAGGCGACTGTTGTCCTGTTTTGAGGTTGGGACAGATTTGAGAATGTGTAAGCGCAGAGAAGAAGGGACCCTCCAAGAGGGAGAGGCTGAAGATCTGGGACAGAGCACAGGGCCTGGCCAGGGGCAGGTGCTTGCTCCGTGAACACCCGAGTATTTTCAGAAGCAACACTTTCTGAAGGGGGAGAGTTTCTGTGGGTATAGCCCCCGGGTTCTGTCGCACCCCACTAACTATTCTAAAAATGTTGCTGTGCTTCCTCTTTCAGGAACAGCTGGGCCATTAAGAACTGCATAAAAACCACCTTTTCAAACTCCCTAGAGGAGGCTCAATTTCAGATCCGAGCCAAGGTGCTTCCTCTCTGAAGGGCCTATGTGGCTGGATTCGCCCTCCCACAGCAGCACCCAGCACTGACTCCCAGCATGAGGGCAGAGCCCCTATGCAGCAGCAAATAGAAAAGTTTCCACTGCGGCTTCTTGCCCACCGAACTCGGGGTACCCACCCACTCAGGGAGTCAGAATGGCTGGGCAGAAGGCATACTCTCTGACTCAGACTTCTTATCCACTCTGAAAAGGCAATATGGCTGACTAGATAACTCAAACAACTTGAAAGGGTGTGCCGAGAGACAATTATCTCATTACATGAAGTCCAGGCACCCCTTCAATCTCAGCCATCCCCCCTGACTAACTGCCACTAACTTAGGCAAGGTTCTTCACTTTCTTATTTATACAATGGATAGCAGTTCATGGGGGTGTTGTGAAGAAGAAAATGAGAGAACATAAATAAAAGAAGCAGGCATATGTTAGATTCTTAATAAGTCCACCTTTTTTTTTCTTTTTTTTTTTTTTCTGCCTGCTTGCCAGGAGCCAAAAATTCCTTTCTCCTAGCAAGTGCCCAAGCCTTGAGTCTAAAGACCAAGTCTAAAGAAAAGAGTGTCTCAGGAAGGAAGAGACCATGTTGTCCCTTGGGCAGGTTTTTGTTCTTTTGTTTTACAGATTCTGCTGTAAGGTTTAGATTTAATACAGGAGACAAAAATGCAGACTAAATGACAAGTTGAGGGTGGAGGAGAGTTTGTGAGAGAAATGTTCTTCATGTTATAAAAAGGATCCTTTGCATTATCACAAAGTTTCTTTAAGTATGTGCTCCCCTGGTGCAATTAAGCATTTGTTTACAGATCATTAATTATCTGGCAGAGAGACTTGGCTGGAAGGAATATGGCCAAGAGACACAGCTGGAGAGTTGGGAGCTCATGCCAAGTGAGAATCCATTAGAACCAGAGATAGTAAAACTCAGAAATGATGGTGTAAATCAGAGATGAAAAGGAAGTCAACTTCCGAGAGTAGAGTACGCAAGGCACTCTGAGACCTCTAGCTGGGCTGGATGGGTGGGTGGCGGGCCATTCACCAAATCAGGGCAGGCAGAAAGAGCCTGGGATAGGGATAGAAAGCAGGGTCTAGTTCAATTCGGAACATTTTGTGTAAGAGGTGTCTGCGGGATATCAAGGTGGAGAAGAAAGTCTAGAAGGCATCTGGGTATTGGCCCAGAGCTGCCGCAGTGATTACATGTTTGTAGTTTCCCCCAAATTCTAAAACCAGTTCATGCTTTTCTGCCACTGCACACACTGGCTCTCTAGCACCCATGGTGCTCCCTCTCCCTAACCCCGTACCTCCTGAGCTTCTGGCCATCCTTCAGGTACCAGCTCTCACTATCCTTTCTGGGAAGCCTTCCCTGGTTTCCTCAAGCAGACACAGGCTGTCCGTCTCCTGGACAGACTGCATCCACTTACCCAGACCTCCGTCAACACTGAGCCTCACAAGATGTCTTCCTGGTTTAACCAAGATTACATCGTTGAATAAATGGACCAGGCTCAGCTCAATGAACTCAATCCATGTCATTCCACTTCTATCATAATTACTGCATTTTATCCCTTGTATATCTCCCCTAGTATATTAGTTTCTTAGGGCTGCTGGAAAAAAAATGTACTACAAACTGGCTGGCTTAAAACAACAAAAACTTATTCCCTCACCCTTCTGAAGGCAGGAAGTCCAAAAGCGAGGTGTCAGCAGAGCCAAGCTCCCTTTTCCTTTGCTTCGTCCTCGCTTCTGGTGGTGGCCATCAATCCTTGCATCCCTTAGCATACAGCTGCCATCACTCCCATCTCTGCCTCTGCAGGCACATGGCCTTATCCCTGCACATCTCTGTTTTCCCGGGACGATTTTCTCTTCTTACTTGGTTATCAGTCATATTGGATTAGGGCCCGCCCTAACGGTCACATCTGAACTTGATTACATCTATAGACACCCTCTCTCCACAGACACTGTGCTTTTGGACTTTAAGCTTCTGGAGGGACACGGTTCAACCCATAGCACCCATGAAAAATTTGTTTCCTGTAGGGGAAGGAGCGTTTCTTGTTTCTCCCAACACTTGGCACAAGGTCTGGCACAGAGAAGGCGGCCCAGGAAATATTTTTTGAGTGAGTGACTATAAACCTGTGCTTTCTAAATCAGATGTTTTTCATGTTTTGTATACACCAGTGCCCACTGTGTACAAAGATCTGGGCTCAGTGCTTTCTGTTTGCTCTCTCATTTAATCGTACCAAATATCCTGAGTGTGGGCAGGGAGGAAGAGGAGAAGTCTCCCAGCCTTACAGGTCAGGAAACCAAACTTCAAAGAAGTCCGGTGACTTGCCCAGGTCTGTATAGCTAATGCGCTGTGCAGCTGGGATTTGAACTCGGATTTGTCTGAATTTAAAGCTCAGATTACTCTGCTACATTCTGCTGCCTTTTCTTTCACCCTGGTTTTAGTTAAGCCTCTTTGGGAGTCAACACTGCTTCAGCTATGCTCAGGGAAACCCCCTAGAATGGGTTTGGATCATGCTTTGGATGGTGTATTAGAGAATCCACAGCAGCCCTTGGTGGGGGTGTGGGAATTGAGGATAGTACAGAGGGACAGCATGGGAATGGCAGCAGAGCTGGAGAGACACTTCCGGGCAAGGTGACAGGTAAGGGGAGAGAGTTGGGAGGTTTCCTCATCATGCCCTCCCCAACCAGGATAGGCTTCTTCTTGATGCAAAACCTTCAACATGGTAAATTATGCTAGGTAAGCTGATGCCATGGGCACAGATAAGATCACCTTCCACTGAAGCCTGTCCCCTGTAATCAAGAGAAAGCATGGGAAGGTAGGACAGAGGAAAGGCCCACCAGGACTTGGGTTCCCGGAATGACTTGGTCAAAGACAAACTCTTGGCCTTTGGGTAAACATTGTCCTTCCGTCCTCAGTTTCATCATTTCTAGAATGAGAGCTTTGGGCTATAAGTTCTCTGAAGTCACTATTCTTGGTTTCCTGCTTCTATAGAATCTGTTTCCGTTTTATAACTCTATTTTAAGGTGTTTATTACATTGCCAAGAAAAGAAAAAAAAAGAACCTTCAGGATGAAATTTCTCCATGCCAAGGAAAAAGATTTTTTTCTCTTCCCTTTTTTGCATGCAAAACTCTGCTCTGTTTCTTATGTGTCTGTCTTTTCATTCTGATGACTCTCACAAGTTTTCTCAGTGGCAACAAGAGCTCTCTGGCATGGCCCTTCCTTTTCTTAATATCAAAGATTAAGTATTTGCTCAAAAAATTAAAGCCATGCAGACAGCTTATCTGGCTCCTATGCTGGCTTCCCCATCGTGTGCTTTTGCTATGACCTGCCCAAACAGAGAGATGGAAGAGAGCAGGGTGCAGAGGTCCAGCTTTCTTAGCTTGGGGCAGTTTTGCAGCCCCTTTGCCAAATGTAAGCACGGTGATTTCATTTCCTACTCTGCTTTCTGCCTCTTGAAAGCATACAGCCCCTACATGAACATTTTCTGACAGATTCTTTTGTCCATGGACATTGAGCATTTCAGGTGGAAAAACACACCTTCCTGTTTGTGTGGTTGAGACCTGCCTCCACCTGGGGAGCAGCAAGAGTGAGGGGATAGAGTTGGAGCACTTCATCTTTAAAGGTCATAGCGGCAGAAATGGGTTGGCTTGGAAAAAACCATGTTCCTCCTGGCAAGAGTCCGTGTCCCGTCTGTCTCCTAACCTGATGAGTCTGACTGCCAGAGGACCAGAGTTCTTCCCCTGGTGTTGGAGTTGTTGATAACTGTTTGCATATTCTAGTAGAAAATTTGAATTTGTAAATTTAATGTATATGTCTTGATCCCTAAGGAACTAGGGAATAGGATTTGGATTTTCCATCCAAGTACCCCTTACTCTACCCAAACCACAACTGGTGCTATCAGATGTATCACCGAGCAGGAAAAAGGGTCAAACTGTCACATTCCACATGGAGCTGGTGATGGGGATTGACACACCCATCAAAGGGCAGGTAGCATAGCAGGGACTGCTGGAGGCAACATAGCAGAGTGGGAACTTCATACCAGATTTGAATCTGGGGTGTGATTTGGGCCCTCACTTTTCCTTTCAGAACCTCAGTTGATGTATCTGTAAAAAGAGGATAAGAATTATTTTCCAAGGTTATTATGAGAATTGTAGATAAAGCATGTAGCATTTCTGAGGGACAGAGTAGGGAGCTCAATAAAGTTCAGTCCTTTTCTTTGCCTCTTCCTCTCTTTTGCATATATTATCTTATTCACTTCTTTCAACAGTCCTAATAGGTAAGTTTAGTTTCCCATTTTATAGATAAAGCTTAGTCTGTCTGGTTCTCTGTATTGTATTCCAAGTATTAAGCAAAATTTCTGGTATATAAGTCCTCAACAAATAGCTCATTAGTGAAGGAAGGAAGGAAGGAAGGAAGGAAGGAAGGAAAGAAGGAAGGAAGATGGAAGGAAGGAAGGGGTTTTACAGGAGTTAAGACTCCTACCCAAATTTTCACAGCAAGCATCCCAGATGAGTTAAGACATAAGGCAGGGCATCACAGAAAAATTCATACAAGAAGACAAAAAAAGAACCCAGAAATGGGAACAGAAAGGCATAACATAATTCATCCTTTTTTATGATTGAGAACACTGTGTTTCACAATTCCAAAGTCGTGTTTTAAATATACAAAATCTGAACACAGTTTTAAAAGCAGACAATAAAACCCCAAGCTCAGCTTAAGTCCCAAAACTTCATAAGAGTATGGATCTCACTAGAGTCCCAGCTTTGAAAGAGGGCATACCGCCCCAACACGGGCCAGGAAGGATTGGTGGGTAGGCATCTCTGCAGTAATATTGCGCAGTGTTTGGGGGAGTGGGGGGTATGTTTCTTGACCCTAAATGAGCTGGCTTCTGGGGATCCATTTGTGTCAGTATCCTGTGACCTCCTAAAAGAAAAGGTAGTAGAGACTGTCTCAGAAGAAGAGACTGAAAAGACAACCGATAGTTTGGGGGACCTACCGTGGATGAGCCTGGCCAGCACTTGACATGCATAATCTGTTAGAGCCTGTGACAGCCTTATAAGACTGCTTGACAGTGAAAAAAACCAGAGAGTCAGACATTTGCCTGAGGTCCCAGAGTACCTTGGCAAAAGAATATTAATTGAACCCAAATCTGAGTTCCAAGCCTATGCACATTTTACTTTTATTATTGCCTCCTCACTTCTTCTGGGCCTTGTTACCTCTCCAGAATGGGTCCAGAGCCAAGAGCGGAGCTCAGTTATTAGAGACTATGTGAGGGCCCAGCAGTGTGGCAGGATATGTCAGCAGGGTGGGGGTGGGGTCCTGCATTACCTACTGTGCCTATCACCTGAGTTAGATGTCTCCCTAACTACTTCCTCTAGAGACTCATAAGCCTCTGTGTGTCTTGCTCCTATCCATTCCGTGTTTTAGAAAAAAATGTCTCTCCCTTAATGGATTATCATTTGTTCTTTGTTTCTTGCCTTTTTTTCCCCCATGATAATAAGGGTATGCCGGATAGTAAAAAAGGGAAGGTAGAATTTTGATATTCTGCACTCCAACTCACCTACCTCCAGCGCAAAAAGAATATATGATAAAGAACTATCAACAGAAAATGTGCTGTACATTGTATTCAGGAGCCATTTTTCCATATTAATATAAAAACTCAGAGGTCAATGACTTTTTTTCTGATTAGCATAATAGGTGACCTTATTGTACTACTCAATAAAGAAACTGGTTTTGAGTAAATAAAGGAAAGCCTTCCTTATACTGTGGATTGAATCTAGTACACATCCACCCACAACACCGTAGAATGAAAATATCAATGAAGTCCAGGGTGCTTCTTGAGATAATGCCAGCCAGGGTCTCACCTGGACCAAACAAAGTGGTCTGGACATCCCTAGAAAACCATCAAGTGACCCTTTGAAGATGGATGCTCCATCATCTCCCCTTGCTAGCTAAAAGGGCACAGATCACCCTCACTGAGGCAAGAGTCAGACTTGAGGGCAACCAGAATTGGAGTGGAAGTCTCTGGTTGGAATCCTAAAGTCAAGCAGCCTGAGTCACAAATCCTGGTTCTGGCATTTACTTCTGTGACCTTAGGACAAGGTACCTAACATCCTTATGCCTCAGTTTCCCTAATTTTAAAATAGGCTATCTAATAGTACCTACTATTTTGAGGATTATTTTTAGGATTAAATGAGAAATGTATGTAAACTCTGGCATGAGGGAAGCATTCCACAAAAGTTCACTGCTGTAATTCTATTCCTGTTCTTACGCCAAACAATAGCCAGGTAAGAATGGCTTCAGGTAAGGTGACACTTCTTCAGCCAGAGAGATTTCTGATTCAAGCTCTTTGATCCTCTTTTGTCCTGGCTCCAAGGAGCTGCCACCTAGACTATGAAGTAACAGGGGATTCCCAGCAGGCTCAAACTCC
Source organism: Spilogale gracilis (assembly GCA_004023965.1). Taxonomy (NCBI): domain Eukaryota; kingdom Metazoa; phylum Chordata; class Mammalia; order Carnivora; family Mephitidae; genus Spilogale; species Spilogale gracilis. The sequence continues at coordinate 7,758 of PITA01017389.1, read as the reverse complement.
TTCAAACTGGACTGTAACAATCTACTTGAACAGTTAGAAAACTCAGAGTACTTGAGAAATTCACGGTCTCTGGAGTGAGGAGGCCATGATTTAAGAAGCCCCAGACAGTGTAATCAAATTATCAGTATTCACAGAATCATTAGCTATTCACGTTTGGGATGTTTGGAATGATAATTGTTGGACTTTCCCATAAGGCCCCATTCTCAGATTTCTAAGTGGAGATTCAAGTCTCTCAGAAAAGGGGATTAAACTCCATAGGGCACTTTAGCTCCTGTTGCCTCAGGCCTACATCAAAAAGGTGCCTCGAAACCCAAGATTTGCATCAAGAAACGGAGGTTCGAGCCTTCTCCAGATTACTGTAAACAACATCTATGACCTCTCTTAGTTTCCACCTCAGAAAAACAGAGATAATAATAGCAGTATGAGCCTTATGGGTCATTTTAAAAAGATGAAAGGAGTTAATATATAAAGCAACCAGGACAGCTTCTATCGTGGAAATCAGTAATTTTTAGTTCCATTTTCATTCCTTTCCTCTGATTTTATACTGGATTTATGGTCTGGTTAGGAGACATTCTTAAGAAAAAGAGGTGTTCATGATTTGCTGTGTGCTTTGGAGATGAGTTGAATGAAAGTTCCCTTTTGTGCTTTTGACCGGAATGACAGCACAGGGTTACCACACAGAAGTGAATGACAGTGTAGGCTATGCTCTGACTCCAATGAGGACCTGTAAAGGGAAGACATTCTGAACCATGGGGTACGTGAGATGAGCAAAGCCGGTAACCAGGGAACTAGCATATGGTTGAGGGAAGGTTGCCCGGTTTCCTCCCAAATAATGTTGGAATCATCAGAAGACTAGGATTCAGCAGTGATCACTTTAACTGAGTAGGGGGTTAGAGAGTCAGTGACTTCAGCCAACAGCAGGGTACAAAGGAAGTCTAGCCTCGTAGGATAAAGCAGAATCACCACCTTGTTTCCCAGGAGGCCCATGGACTGTGCCAGTGAGGTTCCCGATCCTGTGATATTAGTATTGCTATTAGCCTGTGTCAAGTATGTGTGATTGTTGACTTGACTATTTTTCCACTCTGTGCCTTTTTCTGTAATTATTCCCATTTTGTTTTCTCTTAATATTTAGAGACAACCATTTGAAAATGTCAACCTATCTAGTGGCACTAAAAGAAAACTACACAAGGCACTTTTATGGTTTTTTGGGCCACACTTGGGAGCCAGACATGGTAGGGGCCCAGAAACAGAGACACACTCATAAGAGGAAAGGCGAAATTCAGAAAGACAGAATAAAGCCCTCTCCTCCCTCACCTCAGGGGGGCTCTCCTCTCCTCTAGGGTCTACGTTTCAGACTTGCACTTATGGAACAAGTATTTGTTTAGGGTCTCCCATGGGCCGGGCTAGGTGCTAGGATACATCAGTGAAGAAAACAATGTCTCTTCTCTAGTGGAGCTTTTGATCTACTGGCAGAGACAGGCAATAATAGAATAAATATATATTGCATACTACAGTGAACTCCATGAAGAAAAATATAAGGAGCTGTGAAAATATGTAAAAGCGACCTGAGCTAGTCTGCGGAGAGTGATGGGAAGAATAAGTCAGGGAGGACTTTCCTGAGGAAGTGACATTTTAGCTGAAAAATAACAGAATGAATTAATCTGATAAGCAAAACTAGAGGTAGCTCCTAAACCAATGGGTCCCTAACTGAAATCCATCACTGAGGCAAGTTGCATTCTTCCAACGTGAGCCAATTTTTTGTTTCTTTTCCAAAACCAATTCAAATATTGTTCGCTTGTGATAATCTCTTCTATTCATAAAATTCTTTTGGTCTTCGACCATTGGGGATGTTTGCTTAGTATTGCTTATCTGGAGTGTATACTCCTGGAGTAAAATGCCAGGATTCAGGTCATCTGTGTGACCGGCTCCTGTGTGTGACCCACATGAGGTCATAACATAGCTGAGATCTAAGTGGTTGAACTTGACCATTTCTGCTTGATCCGAGCATCAAGCCAAGATGCAAATACATGGGGCTTTCAATTGTTGTAAATGATTCTGTATTTTACATTTTATATAATGCGTATACATTTTTATTTATTCTAAGAAGATACTTCACAAACTCAGAAAGAATGCATGGCTCCAAACACAATCTCTTGTAAGTGTGTGCTGCAAGTTTGAACATGTGAGATCTGAGCTTCTGTGGCAGCCGACTGTGCCCACAGGTTCTGGTGGAAAAGGCATGCATTGGGATGGAAGCATGGTGGGGACTCACTGGGTAATTACCAGCGTTGTTCAACTCATTATATTCAATCTGATACAAGAAACGTTTGTTGGACACCACACTCTCAGAACAAAGATAAGAGCTCTCAGAATAAATACAGTAACACTCATGACAATAACAACTATCATTTATTGAGGACTCACTATGTGTCAGGCATTCTGCCAAGCGTTTTACGTAGGCATTTACATTTACATATTTCATTTAATCCTCATAACAACCCTATGAAGCTGTATTGATATTCCCTTTGAGAAAATGAGGTTTGGGGAGCTTCAGAAACGTGTCCATGACCACACAGTGAGGATAGGCCTTACTTATTGGCCAGGATTTGGATCCGGGGCCTAAGACTATAATACGTTGCTTTGTTTTCACACCAGTATGTCATTTTTAAGAAGAAGAAATTATTGTGCCTAAGAGAGGTTGCATAGACATTTCAAAACCCTGGACATTTTCCCTGAAAATAATACCTATAACTTGTTTAGCAATTCCTGTATGACTGGCATGTCACCTTAAAATTTTCCAACTCAGAAGTACTCAGCCTTGTCTGATGTTAGAATAATCTGGGAATAAAAAAGAAAATTAAGGCCCTACCCCCCAGTAAATTGAATCAAGATCTTGGGGGATAAGAGCTGGGAGCAGGATATTTTTTAAATTTCTCAGGTGATCCTGATGCACAGAGAAGGTGAAAAACTCCTGCCTCGATTCTCACAACACCTTCTGAAGATAGCCTCATTTTCCAGATAAGAAAACTGAGGCTCAGGGAGGTGAACTGTCTTGCCCAAAGTCACAGCAAAGATGGGGCCAAGTTGGGATTTAATCCCTGAGCCAATTCCAAAGCCTATACTCCTTCAGCCCTCCAACCTGCCACCTACATAACAAATTGGCATTCCTTCTAACTCTAGGTAGTGTTCACTGACTTTTGAGTTTGTCCTCAGCAGCCACTCCTCTCTTTCCTTCCTTCCCCTTCTTTAGTGCCACTCTGTTTCCCTGCCCCACACCTACAACCAGATCCAGCCAGACTTCTTGATTGGGAGTTCACATGGATGCATGGGCTTGATGCCCCTGCTTTGAGGTGAGAGTCCCCAGCCGAAGGCAATGCCCACCGTGGGCCTCCCAGCAGGTCCAGAGCCTCTTGTCTACCTATCCACTTCTTTGAGTCTACCTGAGAAGACAGTGGGCCCTGAGATCACAGTCCAGGAATTACTTTTGGGGGGGGGGGAAGGTCGGGAGTGGGAATTTTAAAGCAAAGACTTTAAAAGTCAAATTAAATATCATGGGAAAAAAGAAAAGGCAAAATCATGAAAAAATTGTGGCCAATCATTAGTGGAGAGGTTGAAAAGACACGCTCCAATTGCTTTTAAAATTCACAGAACCCAGGTCTCCTTAAAATAGTTTTGCAAAGTACACTAAGAATTCCATGCAGTAATATGAAACATAAGGCCTGCTGCTGCCACTGAACATGCTTTAGCTGGCTAAACCGAAGGAGCTTGACATTAACCCAAGGCTCTGCAAAACGCAACGGGAAGGCACAATGGAGACACGGTTGCAAAGCTGCCCCAGATGTGTACATTTTCTGCTCCATTAAAATGACTTGCACGAAAGGCAAAGTACATTTGGCCCCAGAAATAGGGAGTTGGGGAGGGGCAGGCACAGGATATCCAGCTATCATCAGAGGCCTCCCACTCCCCAGTCTTGCCTCCCCTCCAATCCTTCCCCCACACTTGCTTCTAGAGCAAACTGTCTCTACCGCAAATGGGACTGCAGCTCTTCAGAGCTGCTAGAGCCAAAATGCTTTGCTCTAAGTCTCCATTTTTCCAACTCTGTCATAGGGTTAATCATACCCCTTCAAGGGTTTGGTGTGAAATTAATTGAGATGTATATACATGGTGCTTGGCATGCATGGGTTAATCTTTGGAGAAAAATAGATATCACAATTATTATCACCGAAGCCAGACGATGAAGAGATGGGTGAAGGAAGTGAAGATGTCAAGAGTGGAAGATAGATAAGACCCTAAGGAGACAGGATCCCACATTTTCCATATTTGAAGAGCTGACATGAGACCTAGTATGACAGCTACAAGGTGAAAGGTTTTGGCTCCATGTAAGTAAGAATGACCTTTCTCACAGTCAGTAGTGTCCAAAAGTTAAGAGGTGATAGTAAACTTTCTGACATTAGAATTGTGTGAGAGGCATATAGATGACCATTAGAGAGGGATAGTGAAGGGGGGATTCAGTCGTGATTTAGCAAATCAGACATTTTATCTACCTCTTTAAGCTTGAAATCTATACTTCTGAACTGTCTTTGCTTATCAACAAATCAGCGCTCTCTTGGGTTTCTGGTCTGCGTAAAGCCCCAGGCTATGGCCGCCTCCGAGTCTAAGGCATAGTTTGACTCCATTTTTGTTAGGGCAGAGGAAGTACTTAGTAGCTTCTCCACGGAGCTGTGTTTATATATTTGAGAGAGAGAGAGAGAATGAGTGAGAGAGAGAGCATGAGAGGAGAGAGGGTCAGAAGCAGAAGCAGACTTCTTGCTGAGCAGGGAGCCCAGATGTGGGACTCTGGACTCTTTCCCGGGACTCCAGGATCATGACCTGAGCCAAAGGCAGTTGCTTAACCAACTGAGCCACCCAGGTGCCCCTCCATGGAGCTCTGTTTCAAGACTGACTGTGCAGGTCACACGGGAAGAAGAAACACGGGATGTCTTTCTGTTGCCCTTAGGCTGTCTAGCAGTGTCTCTGTGAGCATCGCATACCTGTCGTTCTTCTCTAGAATCTGTGCACCTACATGCAAAATGTATTTGAGTCTGTGTTAACTGCCGGCAGCCATGTCAGTTTGTTCTTTTCTTCTTTCTGGGTTCTTGGGACATGCAACTACATCTTGTGAGAATTATTTACATTGACTTTGATGGGGAATTTGTTTGAACTGAGGGTACAGTGACATTTAACACATTCACAAATCTGTCACACAGGAGCAGAACCAGTGCCCACGCTTTGGTCACTGGGAATGAAACAGAGTTGGATTCAGCTACAACTCGGTAAAAGCAGGCAGATGTACAGAAAAGCCATGCAGGAGGTTTTCTATTCATGCTTTCTGTGTCCTTCTTTAACATGTTTGCTTTATAAGCATTTAAATATGCTAGGAACCTGCGATGCTGAGGTTACTCGGCTTCTTTGTCCCCTCTCAAGGAGTTCATTCTAAGGAAGGAAGATAAAAGGTACTGGCACAAAATAGGAGACAGGGACCACCTGTGCCTGAGGAGTGCCAGTGGTTGGAGAAGCTTTACAAAGGAGGTGACACTGGAGCTGGTCTTCAGAGAAAGTTCATGTTAGCATGCACTCTAGGAGGAAGAACTTACCAGAAAGAGGGCAGAAGCATAAAGGCTTGGGATCTGACAGAGCAGGTTACCTTGGGAAATGTCAAATAGTTTAATGTGTCTGGCATGTACTATGTCCAGGAAGGTGGTAAGAAAGATGAAACTGATGGTGTACTTGGAGGTCACCGTCATTCAGATGGTAGAGGACGATGACCATGATACTACTTGAAATTATTTTGCAAACACAGTTTGGAGCTTCATGGACTTTAATTAAATATGGCCAACTCTGCATGAACCATCTTGTGAATTACCAGAAGTCTTGCTACACATTACTTCCCATTGGCCACCATAGGAATGTATTCTTGAGATAAAAGTTCATTTAAGATTAGTCCAAAGAAATCATAATCACGAAGGTAAAATCTTCTGGAACAACTCAGTGTGGCACCTCTTTTTTTTTTCCATAAGTGTGTGCAGCAACACCAGACCAAAAACTGCATCAGGAAACTCGTGGTCATATCTGGCTACAATCACTCATACACCACGGGCTTATGGGAAATTAATCTGACCTGTGTGTTTGGGGAGGTGTGTGTTAATGGGGTTCGCCTGTATAATATTATCTCCAAATCACAATGAAGTAATCTGTGGGTTTTGGTTTATCTACCTCATCATTAGTGTCGCTGATCTGAAATGCAGTACAGTGCTTTTTAAAAAAATAATATGTAAGACTTTCTGATCACAAAGTAATGGTTATTATGGAAAATAGTTAAATATAAATATATGAATGCAAAAACACAAAGGAAAACAAAATCATTCACCACTACTATGAGACACCGTTTGGTGCATTTATTTTGTTTTTTTCTTACAGTTTGAGTTCATTTAAATGATTTTTTAAAAAATACAACATTTAATTAAGTCTGCCACCTCCAACAAATATTCCTCTATAAGAATACTTTTCTCACAATAATATAATTACTCGCTTACACATTTTTAATATTCCTATACAGGGAAGGTGTTACTCATTTAGTAACCTAATTTTGGCACAGGTCTCCAAAACCAAGACTCAATTTCTGATAATACTATCTAATACTGCTAGGAATCCAGGTGCTTTGTGTGTTCTGTTCATCTTTCTGTGATTATCGCCCAGCTATATACGGCATATAGTGCTTACCCAAAGAATATTCAGTTGCTTGAATACAAGAATGAATTACTGGATAGCTGGATGAATGACGATTTCTATTTATTACTATTCTTCACCCAAAATTTGAGGTCTCTACCAAGTGCCAGGCCTGGGGCTGGGAACTGGAGATAAAAGTAGCCAAACTTGATAACTTGATATGAAAACCTACCCTCTCTGGGGCATCAGTGTGAGTGCTGCCCACCCCCCCCCCACCCGCCCCATGAGGAATGTGGTTCCTGTGTTTGGAGCCTAGTTAGCCCCTTTTTAGTTGTTCAGGGCTTGTCTGGGGGCACCCAAGCCTCTCCAGGCTCTCTTCTGCCTATGATACTGCGGACAGAGAGCAAAGAGTGATGTTCCACGGAGTCCCATTCCTGAACTCAAGGTGCTCCAAAATGCTCCCTAATCCTGGGGTTGCCTCCCTCAGAGCACACCTCCACTCCCTGCATCTTTCCAGCTGGTCCCAGCTCAAAGAAAGGTATGCTGTGGGGAGGTGCTTCAGTAAAGAAAGGCTACAGGGCAGAGGGGTGCCCCCTGCTCCCTCTGGCAGAGAGCTGCCCTTGACTAACGCTCCATCACCCCAGCCAGCTGGTCCAACTGGAAATCCCAGATAAGCACCAGTTCTGGTCAGAACTAGTTTGGCAGCTCTGGGGAAACGTTTCTGGCTGACTGACCCTCCCCGCATCAGGAGCTGACAGTTTGGGGGTGGGGGGGAGAAGAAGAAAAAGATGCGTACTAAAGGAGCTAAGAGGAGTGGCTACAATTGTTTGAAACACTGCAAAATTCTGCTCGCTTGCAAGTGCAAGTTTACACCTAGGTATCCCAACAAGATTGCCCCTTTCCCAGGCCCTGCGTACATTCTCTCACACTCTTCTCTCTTTTGCAATGCAGTTTGGTTGCGATTCAATTTGTTTTGCAGCGCGATTGTTGAAACAATTTAATACTCCCCGCACGCAGCGCGACTTTTAGTCAATGCATATTTTTTCCTTCTCC
>PITA01017388.1:0-43488 GCA_004023965.1 Spilogale gracilis | reverse complement strand
ACCACAGAGTAGAACTGTGCTTTGACATTGCTGCTCTGCAAACAGATGGCAAATACCTTGCTGGTTTTCAACTAAATGCATTTTTCTTTAGAAGAATTTAAAGTACTAAGCATGCAAAAATTGTGGACACATACACATGTAATATAATGGAGGCAGGAAAATAAATTTTGACAATTTATACTAAAGTTAAACAAGGTAGCTCCTGGACTGATGATATTTTTCTTTCAGACACTCAGTGTTTTACTGCTTCTTCCAGTTAGGCTGGGTTTTGGTAACGACAGCTATACCCTATGGTGGAATTTTTATCTGACTAACCTAATTCTGGTTACATGGCTGCAAATGACTGACAGAAAATTCACTGAAATATTGGATCTCAAACTTCAAAAGGAACATTTGTGTCTCCCTCAGCAGTGCATTTAAAAATCAAAGGATATGTATTGCTAACTTTGGAGGTTGGAGTTAAGAAGTTCATACTATTTTTTTAACCAAAAATTGTATATAAATTACATGAATTTTAATTCAGTAACTATGTAAGTAGGAATAATGGGAAAAATTAAGAATGCTGCCTCAGGAGCATATGCTAACCAAATCTTTATATCTCCTAATAACTTTATCATTTTTTTAAAGATTTTATATATTTATTTGACAAAGAGACACAGCAAGAGAGGGAACACAAGCAGGGGGAGTGAGAGGGAGAAGCAGGCTTCCATTGACCAGGGAGCCTGATATGGGGCTCGATCCTGGGACTCCAGGATCATGACCTGAGCCAAAGGCAGATGCTTAACGACTGAGCCACCCTGGTGCTGCTATCATTTTCTTTTCAATCATCTTTACTGATAAGAACTGATGATAAAATATCCATACCATAAGGGAGCTTCAATGTTATTTAGTTCAGTATGTTTCTTTTATAAGTACAAAACATAAAGACCAGGGAAATTAATAGAAGTTTCCAAAATGACATAGATAATGGAGGAAGAACTTAAACCTTGGTCTGATTCAGGTGAAGTGCTTTTTCCACCAGACAATTAATTGTCCTTATGGGCTCCTCTGAATGTAAACAAAATTATGGTATATTGAATATGAAAACCACCTCACTCTATTGTCTTCACAAGGACAATAAAACATAGTGACATTCTTTTTTTTTTTAAGATTTTATTTATTTTTTTGACAGAGAGAGAGATCACAAGTAGGCAGAGAGGCAGGCAGAGAGAGCAGAGGAAGCAGACTCCCTGCTGAGCAGAGAGCCTGATGCAGACCTCAATCCCAGGACCCTGAGATCATGACCTGAGCCGAAGGCAGAGGCTTTACCCTACTGAGCCACCCAGGCGCCACATAGTGACATTCTTTCCTGCGCCCCTATTTATTAGAGATAAATAGGTTAAAAAAATGTAACAGCCGTTAATTCAGAAGGAGATATAAATCAAGCATGCACAAAATCAAATGGAGAAGTATATTTGTTTACACAACCCCATACACACAATCACTAAATACATAATTTTGTATTTGCAAGCATTATACAAATACACATTCAACTGCACTTGAAAAATCATGAAAGAGCTGTGATAGAAATTTTAGTGTAACAATTACTAGAATATGTACATTACTAATATTTTTTAATGTCTATTAATATTGAGCCTTCTCAGTTCAAACACATTTCATTGTGAACATTTTTTATCGTGAAAGATTTTGACTCTAACCAAGATGAAAGGAAAAAAACAATACTTAATATAGGAAAGCTGTAATAAAGGCATGATTCAGGGTCCTCGGTCTATCAAATCCTTCTCCAATTCTACCCTATGGTATTCCTGCTCCATTTCTATCCTCTATAACTATGAAATATACCACTAGGTCACATTGTCAAAAATTTTAGAGAAAGCTCACATTTATTTTGAGGTATTTTATATGTATACATAAAGAATATAAAAATATCCTACCTCTACTATTAACAAATAAAACTTAAAGTAAGTTAAATCTCCCTTATAAACTTTCACTGACTGTATTCCTCTTTGACACAGAGGTGTTTAAAATTTTGGTTTTGTGTTATCCCTTTGCATTTCTTTATATTTTATTACATCCATCTGCAACTGGAACTATCTATAGCCACATAGAGTCTTAAATATAATTTTTTCATAAAATTTTTAAATTCTTGTTGAGAAAAAACATAGTATGTAAAACAATTCTATGAAATTTTATTGTTTTATATCTACATATAAATGAACATTTTATATTTCTCAATATCTTTTCTAGTTTGTACTACATGTGGCTTGCTAAGCAATACATCACATTTAATTTAATGAAAAGTCTACTCCTTGCTTGTACTCATTAATAGAGTCTCTTGAACATGATTCTATGACCTAGCCAAGCAAGTAACCTACCCAATTACTGTCATTATTTTGGATTCCTCAGAAGGGATTAATATAGTTCCCTACCTCTCTCCGGGTATCTAACATTGTGCCATAGCATCTAAAAGCATTATTTATCAAGATGTGCATTACTTCTGAAGATTTTTATTTGTGTGTATGTACATACATTGACATCATTTATCCCAGCTGTCCATTTTCTATTCTTATTGCTGACATTTTTATTGCTATCAGGCAGGAATATGTATTTTTTAAAAGATTTATTTATTTATGTATTTATTTATTTGAGAGATGGAGAGAGAGAGAGAATAGGGAAAGGGCAAAGGGAGAGAGAGAGAGAATCTCAAGCAGATTCCCAACTGAGTGTGGAACCTGATGTGAGGCTCAATCCCACCACCCTGAGATGATGACCTGAGCTAAAATTGAGAGCAGGGCACTCAAATTACTGAGTCACCCAGATGCCCCAAAATGTGTACGTCTTTTAAATCTTCATTGTCTGGTCTTTCTGGGGTACAATGTAACAGATCATGTAATACCTGCTCACCAATAATATTTGCCCTGAGGATTTATTTTATCTACGACTCATGTATATGAAATAAATATATTTCTCTTTAATTGAATCTTATAAAACTTTAGCACAAAGATCTTCATAAGATATGAAAGACGATTTGAATATAACCCCATTAATCTGGGTCTCTGCGATTTCTCTTTCTCTGTTTTTGTCAGAAAAAGCAATCATTGTACATTCCTGAGTTATAGAAGCATAGCTACCATAGAGAGGAAAATGAACAATTAAATTAATTGAGTATTCTGTGCAAGACTAAGAAACAATAATAATTCAAAGAAAGAATAATACTGCTGAATTGTTATTTCTAAAAACTCTTAAAGAGATTTCCCATTAGAATTAAATGATATAAAAACCAAAGTTACCCCTAACCCTTATAAAAACTCCCTTGCCTTGTGAGAGAGCAGAAACAATCACACCAGATACATATATTAAGGAAATATAATGAAGAACAAAGAAACTTAATTGAAATGTTCTTGGCCATTAGGGTCAAGCCCTTCAGTGGATTAGAGGCTCTTATTATTGCTATTTAATGTCAGTTTAATGTAGGCCAGTGCACTGTTCTTCTGCTCCATTTAAATTAGTCAAAGTTATATTTTGAAATGCATAAACACAAAGTAAACTTTAGGGAGATTTGCTAACAATATTAAAGAATCAAATTAGTCAGTAAGAAAGTTCAACTTCACAAGTAGTGATAGACACATTTTAACACTTTTCATTACTATCCACATTTAGGTTCTGACAAGAAATGCAGAAGTAGGGCGCCTGGGTGGCTCAGTGGGTTAAAGCCTCTGCCTTAGGTTCAGGTCATGATCTCAGGGTCCTGGGATTGAGGCCTGCATCCAGCTCTCTACTCAGCAGGGAGCCTCCTTCCTCCTCTCTCTCTCTGCCTGTCTCTCTGCCTACTTGTGATCTTGCTCTCTGTCAAAAAAATAAATAAATAAAATCTTAAAAAAAAATGCAGAACTGTTATGACAAGAAATGCACTGCCTTTCTAATATGCACTTGTAAAAAACAAAGTGAAGGATTAATAGTTCCAGTAGTTTTCAGTAACAACTCTGGAAATGTATTAACCTCTCTCTGCCCTAGGCATACATACATATACCACTCATCCTGACTTTTCTTAAAACAATAGTATTCTAGAATCAACTTTGAATTTATTTATGTATGTATTTATTTATTTATTTACCTATTTATTTATCAGAGAGAAACACAACTAGAGAGGGAATGCAAGCAAGGGGAGTAAGAGAGGGAGAAGCAGGCTTCCCACCCAGCAGGGAGTCCGATGTCCAACTCCCTCTCTCACTCTCCCTGCTTATGTTCCCTCTATCATTGTTTTCTCTGTCAAATAATTAAGTAAAATATTAAAAAAAATAGTACTCTGGATAGGATAATTCAGGGTTGCCTGCATGGCTCAGTCAGTTCAACACTCAAATCTTGGTTTTAGTAAAACAATTAATAAACTGGGGTTTATTAATTTATTTTGAAAAATGATATAGTTTAATAAATGGTTTACTAAGAAAATAATTGCACTATATCAATAATCAGCTATTTCACTGGAATAAATTACATTTGCCTTCAACATGTTTGCATTTAAAATATTTCAAATCCTCATCATTTATCCTAATATTATGCATAGACACACACACTGAACAGATAACACCTGTGTGTGCTTTTATAATAAGGTTAGCTCTTTTTCTTCCACTTATCTTGTCTTTATCCTCTTCTTTGACCTGAAGTAACATTTCTCCTTTTGATAATTCATCCAGTCATTCTAATTGCAGGAATATCACAAATGCCTATTTGAACAAGTAGTTGGAAGTCACAACCTCACACTCACAGAGCCAGCAGGACAATACATTCTTTCACTGTATCTCTTCTTGGGTTTTGACCTTACCTTCATAAGCAGTACACAGCAGATATTTGAAGAAATGTGAAGTGGCATACCTAAGGAACTAAATAGAGATGAAATGATAGAATGAATGTGATATATGTAAAGAGTATACTATTTATTTTTCTTTAAATCTTTAAAACATTATATAATAGACAAAATTAAAAGTTCTGAATCATTGCCTTTCTAATATGCACTTGTAAAAAACAAAGTGAAAGATTAATAGTTCCAATAGTTTTCAGTAACAACTCTGAGAGGTATTAACCTCTCTCTCAACCCCATGCACACATACATATACCACTCATCCAACTTTTCTTAAAACAATAGTATTCTAGAATAAACTTTGAATTTATTTTTTTATTTATTTATCTATCTATTTATCAGAGAGAAACACAACTAGAGAGGGAACATAAGCACGGGGAGTAAGAGAGGGAGAAGCAGGCTTCCCACTCAGCAGGGAGTCCGATGTCCACTCCATCCCAGGACTCCAGGATCATGACCTGTGCTGAAGGCAGATGCTTAACAACTGAGCCACTCAGACGCCTGAACTTTGAATGTTTTTGATGAAACTTATGAAGACAAATATGAGTTCTATGTAACGTTAATGAGTTGAGTGATCACACATAAAAAATAAAAAAAAACATGATGTTATTTCACAAATGTCTTTGACATCAGTAAAAGCATTTCCTTCACTTTTATACTTCTTAAATTATAACTATCTTAAGGAACATTTAAATCAAAATGCAGATATCAAAAATTTTAGTACTCTGGGGCGCCCGGGTGGCTCAGTCATTAAATGGCTCCCTTCAGCTCAGGTCATGATCCCAGAATCCCAAGATCAAGCCTTGCATTGGGCTCCCTGCCTGGTGGGAACCCTCCATTTCCCTCTCTCACTCTCCTTGCTTGAGTTCCCTCTATCATTGTTTTCTCTCTGTCAAATAAATAAGTAAAATCTTTAAAAAAAATAGTACTCTGGCTAAGATAATCTAGGGTTGCCTGCATGGCTCAGTCAGTTCAACACTCAAATCTTGGTTTTAGCTCAGGTCATGATCTCAGGGTCTTGAGATCAAGCCCTCCATGGGCTCTGTGTTCAGTGAGGAGTCTGCTTAATATTCTCTCCCTCTCCCTTTGCCTCTCTCCATGCTAGCTCTCTCTCAAATAAATAAATAAATAAATAAATAAATAAATAAATAAATAAGAGAGACCCATAATCCAAAACAATCTTGATAGACTGGAGTACATTTTTCTTTTATTTCATCTCTATTTGATTCCTTAGGTATGCCACTTCACATTTTTTAAAAATCTGCTGCATACTGCTTATGAAGGTAAGGTCATAACCCAAGAAGAGATACAGTGAAAGAATGTATTATCCTGCTGGGGCTCTGTGAGTGTGAAGGGAACTCTGTGAGTGTGAAGGGAACAAATAGGGGCACCTGGGTGGCTCAGTTGTTAAAGCGCCTGCCTTTGGCTCAGGTCATGATCCCAGAGTCCCTCAACCGAGCCCCACATCAGGCTTTCTGCTCTGCGGGAAGCTTGCTTCTCCCTTTCTCACTCCCCTTGCTCATGTTCACTCTCTAGCTGTGTTTCTCTCTGTCAAATAAATAAATAAAACCTTTTTAAAAATTAAAAAAAAAATAAAGGAAACAAATATATATTATGCTAATAAAGGCTGATTGATGAGGTCAAAAAACATCCAATAAAGTAATAATGTAAATAAGATTACAATTAATTTCATTAAGTGCCAATAAAGTACATAATACAATCACAGAATTCACCAACTGACAAGGATTTTTAGGTGTAAAAAGACAAGTTTGAGCCAAAGAGAATTTCTAGATATAAAAAGTATTTTTACTTTATTCTAAAATTTTGTCGTCAAAGAAAGAATTAGTATAATGGATGATATATTTGCAGACCCTGGTTATAATTTGTCTCAGAAAGACAAAGAACAAAGGAGATCATACAGATAAAATCAGAAAACAAAGATAGAGAAAGCAAATGTAATATACAGAAAAACAAACAAATACAGAGAAAAACATTAATACAATGTTTGTTCTTTAAAAAATTAAAGTAAAAGAAAATCTAAGTCAAGCAAGAAAAAAGAGGAACAGATAAGCATAAAGATAATAACAGTAAATACCACAGAGACAGCCACATAGGAAAATGACTATTATAGTAATATATTGGAGATTTTGATGAAACACCAGTATTTCTAAATTATAAAACATCTGAATCCTACTATAAATTCTAAATAAATTAGAATATTGAAAGACTCATTATGAAACTAACAAAGAAAATAAAAGACCCAAGTGATTGTTAAAGTCAAAGTTTACAAGATTTTTCTGGAACATACATTTCCAATGGTATCCAAAGCTTTTGAGATAATGTAAAGGTGAAATACTCTCCTTCTCATTCAATGGGGGCAGATTACCTTCATTCTGAAAAGGGAGAAAAATCATCAGATAGAAATATTACAATTTCTTCCTTAGCAAAGCTTCCAAATTTTGCACAATCTATTCATGCTAAGTTCCATCAGTATTGGTCAAAGTTAATTCACCATGAAAAGCTGATTTTATCCTAGGAATGTGCAAGGGCAGATGCACAAATCAAATCTATAAATACTCTTCAATATATTAACAGAGTAAGAATATTAAAGAGCACGTATGACAGATTCAGAATAAGTATCATCAACATCTGATGCCTTTATTAAAAAAAAAAAACTTATAAAAACAGAAAACAGAAAATTTCTCTCGCATGTTGAAGATTATGTACAGGGGTTCCTGGGTGGCACAGTTGGTTAAGTGCCTGACTTTCAGTTTTGGCTCAGGTCCAGATTTCAGGTTCTTGAGTGCCAGTCCCATGGTGGGCCCTGCACTCAGCATGGAATCTGCAAGAGATTCTCTCTCCTTTTCCCTTTGCCCTTCATGCCTATGTGCTCTCTGTCTCTCAAATAAAGAAATAAATCTTTTTTTTAAAGAAAAAAGATTACCTGTGGAACTCTTATGGTATAACATCAATCTTGAAAAACTGGGAAATCTTGGGAAGATTCTTTTAAAATAAGAAATAATACAAAGATCCTCATAATCACAGTCTATTTTTTTGTCATTGTATTAGCATTACTATTAGCATAATAAACAAGGAGAATAAGTTAATGGCATAAAGGTTAGAAAGAACATAAAAGGAATGTAATTTTTCCAAGAAAGTGTGATGAGCTATGGTAGGAAAACTCAAGACACACATTATCAGAAAAATAAGAGAGATTGAGAAAATATCTATAAGGTTTATAGAAGAGCAATTAATTCTACTTCAACACACTTAAATTTTCCATCTGTTTCCCAACAGCCACTGTCTTGTATGTAACATATAAAAATGTACTTGGCTCTTGAAGATAATTTATGCCATCATTATATCTTGCTTTTATGAGCTGCTGGCTTAGTGAATTTCATTATTTTAATATTTACTAATTGCATTTTTCAAAGACAGCATTGTTTGTTTTTAATGATTCCTCTTTAAAATTTTATATGTATTTTAGAAGAATGATTGGAGTTCATAAAGTCTTTGTTAAGTTTAGGACATAAAACAACTTCTGAAATATGAGTTTTAAATAAAAATTACATATTTATTTTTGATATGTTGTTTTGTGTTTTTAGCCCAAATTCTATCATTATTCTTTTCTGATTTGATGGGTTAGCCAGCTATTTATAGTAGGGACAGGTTAATTTTGAGGATATGAGAACTTCACACAAATTCTAAACATAGAAATGGTAGATTAGAGTCAAGCACTTCTGAGAAAAAACATTTTTTTAATTAAAATATTGCTTTTAGTTTTATTTTTGCTTCTGTTCCATATTAAATAATCTCTTTTTTATTTATTTTTTACGCTTAGTACAGTAGAAAAGCACATTGTTTAATGGTTGCCATGAGCTCTAGTTACTTTTCTTTTTTTTTTTTTTAATATTTTATTTATTTATTTGTTTGACAGAAAGAAACACAGTGAGAGAGGGAACACAAGCAGGGGGAGTGAGAGAGGGAGAAGCAGGCTTCCTGTTGAGCAGAAAGCCCGATGTGGGGCTCGATCTTGGGTCTCCAGGATCATGACCTGAGTGGAAGGCAGTCGCTTAACCAACTGAGCCACCCAGGCGCCCCTCTGGTTACTTTTCAGAGACATCATTTCTTATGGGAAGTCAAACACAAAGCACCAAGATATCTCAACAGCACCTTATAATGTGGATCCTGGGACACACAGTACATGAATGTGATCCCAAGCCAAGTAGATAATATGAACTAAAGAGTCTATAAATCACAAGTTTCTATAAAAGTACTGCAGTCTTTGTTGAAGAAGGTATACATTTCTCACCTTCAAGACATTTGGAACCTAGACAAGCACGCTACCATTGGGTGTAAGATGATGGTTCTTGGTATAAATCAAGATGATATTAAAGCATTCTAACCAGTGAACAGTGAAAAATAGGAAGGTTGCCAAAGTGTGTAGTAAACAATATGTACAAGGCACAATCCTGAGACTTACTTGGTATCATCCATTTTAGTCATGTAAATGAGTGAACACAAATCTAATCCCCAATTATAAGAATAAATGCATCATGAGTGATTGGGGTTAGAGAAAAAAAATAGAAGGGTTACTAATATCATTTTACCCAGTCATGGTCAGGTGATCCAAAAATGAGTTAATATTATTTGTAAAAAAGATGAGACTAAACTTAAAATCTTTTGGTCATTATCTAAACTAAGGACAATATAAACCTACTACGGCAGTTGAGTTACTCAGGCTCCAGAAAGAAAGGGAGTTGAGGGGCTAAACTAGTGACATGCATTCTTTTCATATTCTTTAATTAATGTTTCCATTTGCAAGCCTACAAGGAGCAACCTGTTCCCTTCATTGAAGATGTTTCCAAGTATTAAATAGAATATTACCATATATTCAGAAAACAAATTAAGGCAAAATTAGATATTTCCTTAAAATACAACTATTGTGTGCCAAACATATTCTTTTTAAAGCCCTTAAGATTGGGTTGTTCTGGGGGCGCTTGGGTGGCTCAGTCATTAAGCATCTGCCTTCAGCTCAGGTCATGTTTCCAATGTCCTGGGATCAAGCCCTATATTGGGCTCCTTGCTCAGTGGGGAGCCTGCTTCTCCTTTTGTATCTCCCTCATGCTTGTGTTCCCTCTCTCTGTATCTCCCTCTGTCATAAATAAATAAAATCTTAAAACAAAATAAAAAATATTGGATTGTTCTTTTTTTAAAAAATATTTTATTTATTTATTTGACAGGGATCACAAGTAGGAAGAGAAGCAGGCAGAGGGAGAGGAGGAAGCAACTCCCTGCTGAGAAGAGAGCCAGATTTGGGGCTCAGTCCCAGGACCCTTAGATCAAGACCTGAGCCAAAAGCAGATGCTCAACCAAGAAAGCTACCCAGGTACCCGAAGAGATTGGATTGTTTTTCGTATTATATCTCTTTCTCCTTTAGTCTATGCTATTTTTTGTAGAAAAAGGCTATTGGAAAATAAGTAAGTATTTAAATAAACATAAATCCGTAATTGGATTTTGACATTTCCCTAAGACCATTTATTTTGTAAGAGTGTAGAAGGAATATAGGAAAGGGAAGCTGTTTTAAACGCCATAAATCACTTTGGGATTTTTAAGAATGTCTGTAAGAAAATAATTCAATGTAAGGTGCTAACACACAAAAAAATCATTTCAAGTTCATTTAACTTGAAGTGAGTAACAATGTTTACATTTATGAAGTGTCACTATTTATGGCATTTTTCATGGTTTATGACATTCCACAACTATTAAAATTTATTTTACAAGCTCTGACATTCATAAAACTATAAATGTCTACAAGTCAATCTCTGTAATAAAAGTAGTCAACAATAAGAATGCTTATTCATTTATATTGAAGAGAAGGTAAACACAGGAATAGAAATAGCAAAATGTGTCCTTTATGATAGAGAAAGGATTTTAATACAATGTAATCTCATAGAGAAAGTTTCTGAAACTGATTAGTGAAACGTTTTTCTGTAATGTAATAAATGATTTTTTAGCTCACAGAAGGAAGTTAATTTTTTTCCTTAATAAACAAAGATGATCTAAGTTTCAAAAGAGTAATTCATGATAGCTTCCCTTAATTTAGTGTTGTCCCTTCTAAAAGAGGGAGATATCTCCAGTTCATTTTTTATTCTCAAACAGGGACTTAAGTTTTTATTGACAGGGTCATGCCAGTTTCCCTGCAGTCTTTCTCAATTACCCAAAGTGAATCTACTCTTCCATATTATTTACAATGTCAGTAACACATAAATACTGTATTTTTCATTAGTCACATATGTTATTCTGTGATTCATCATTTATTCATTGGTTTTATTTAATAAACTGTAATTTCCTTGAGGAGAGACAGGTCTTTTATATATTTTTTCCATTATTATTTCAATTTGAGAAAAGATAAATATGTAGTACATTATTTTAACTATATAAATAAAAGAAAAATACATATATGAGTAAATAGAAATATGAAAGTTGGTAAATGATAGCTTCCCACAAATGCCATGTTATTGAAATATATGGCTCTTGATTTCTGTATTATTGCAAAAAATAGAGATAAAATCTATCTCAAATGAAAACATTCAATGACTTTCTCCACTTTTTAAAAGAAATTATCTTCATAATTTTTTAAATCTTTTAAAAATATTTTTATCCTTAACACACATGTTGCTTAAATAAAAGAAAATTTATTGATTTTCTAAATATATGCTTTGTAATTAAAAATATGTCTTAAAAATAATAGAACCAAATCAAACCATAGTGAATGTGAAGATTAGAAATTAATCAGATTTAAATTGTTTTTATGTTTGACAACTGTACTGTCATTTATTCTATAAGACCTTTATGGAATAGTATATAATATTTATTAAATGCAATCCCATTTTTCTAAAGAGGCACTTGATTGTGTTTAAATAAGACAACATCAGTTTGATTTTTAAAGAAGATAAAAATGGTTTTCATATTTCTATTAATTTCAAAATATAATAATGCTACATTTAAATGTTCATTGACTCTTGTAAGAAAATTAGTGAATCGGTCACCTTTTAATTACTTTCTTCAGAGGCAGTAAACTCTTCATTAACTATGATGTTATGGTGTATGTAAAGTACTATAGATTCATTTCAATTTTTATGAAATGTTAAATAGTTACCCATAAAACTTTTATGGAATTTCAGCCATAGTCAAAATTTACTTATCTCCCTATATAATTCAGATCTATGGTAAATAAATTAGTTTGCTCAGCAATACTTGGATAAACTGTCATCATATTAGAAATATTCATTGAACATCTATTGTCTTTCACAATCCAACTTTATCTATTAGTCTCTCTTTGAACAGGCACTGTTTATATTACGTTGAAAATTTATCAGACTCTTGTGATATACCAGAAATTATCTTTCGGAAGCACTGAAGATAAGTCGGGGAATGAAAAAGACAATGACTTTGTCATATTGAAGGCCAGATTTAAAGGCGAGACAAACACATGCACGTAAACACTCATATATATATCCAATCAAAAAGAAAATAATTAAAAAAGCTAAATTCTGATAATGCTAAGCACAATAATGGGGTATGGGAAGTCAAGTGGTAGGTGTTATACATTCATGTGAGCAAAAAAAAGCTCTCAGGATGACATTTGAGCTAACACATGAAAGATGAGAAGTTGGTCATGCAAGGAGAAAGGGAAAGACAGAACAGCGGAGAGAAAAAGCTAAGAGCAGGAGTTGTAAAACAGAAATGTACATGCACATTGAGGAGAAACAGAAAGAAGAGAGTGTTTGGAGGATAAGAGAAGAGATGAGTTCAAAGAAGCTGGGCATACAGGCTACAACTAAACTAACCCAAACATGAACACAAATTTAAAGACCAGCTTTCACAGATACATTGAAATACAAGGAAGTGAACTGCCTCTCAAGTAGAAATAAAATTTGTCTCGTTTAAGATGTTAAGTGACTTGAACAAGCTCATGGTAGTGACAAATATACTGTGAAATGTGTAATGTTTCCAAACCACAGACTTTACCTCCCATTCAGACATAGAAAACAAGGCAGATCCAGGTTAGGGACATGCTCAGTTTTATACAACAATTCAATAATAAGATGTGAGAGACACTGCACCTTCAACATGAGTCCTCCAAATTTGCCCTCAGCAACAACTCCCAGCTGGGGGGGGTGGTGTACAGAGGATCATGAGGGAAAGATGTTTTCTCTGAGTTTGGTGTGGGACAGGTATCGCTCATATGGCCACACTTAAGGGGGGAGTGGAGGCAGGGAAATACAATTTAGAAAGAAATGGAAATAATGATTTTCTTATTGAAGTGTAATTGGCATACACTATCCTATTAGTTTCATAGTGATTCGATGTTTTCATACATTATGATATGGCCCCCACAATAAGTCTAGTTACCATCTGTCAGCATGAAAAGTTATTATATTAATGACTATATATCCTATACAGTACAGTACAATCTATGGCTTGTTTATTTTACAACTAAAAGTTTGTTCCTCTTCATTTCCTTCACCTATTTCACCAAACTCCCAACCCTCCCCTTTGGTAATCAACAGTTTCCTGTATCTATGAGTCTCTTTCTGTTTTGTTTGTCTTGTTTTTTGGTTCCATGTATAAGTGAAATCGGAATAAATTTTGCTTTATCTCTCTGACTTAATTTAACTTAGCACCAATACCCTCTAGGTCCACCCATGTTGTTGCAAATGTCAAGATTTCATTCTTTTTTATGACTAAGGGCTCTGCCACAGTGCAGTATTTCTAAATTTGGAGACCACAGCA
Source organism: Spilogale gracilis (assembly GCA_004023965.1). Taxonomy (NCBI): domain Eukaryota; kingdom Metazoa; phylum Chordata; class Mammalia; order Carnivora; family Mephitidae; genus Spilogale; species Spilogale gracilis. Next base: position 29,831 of record PITA01017388.1, on the reverse strand, counting down.
CTCTTGCATATATCAGAGCTCTTGTCCTCATTATTTTGGGAATAGGCAGGACCTGCAGTATGCTTTAATAAATTAGACATAAGCTGTTCTTAGTTGATGCTTATAACTGATGTAGTTATTTTTTAAAAGCACTATTTTAAGTATTTCTCATCTGATAAGTACTATACTTTCGGTGATAAAAAGAGAATTACAAGCTCAGTAGAATGATACAGCTATCTTTGCTCAGGAATTATAACAACATGCATCTTGAAATCTGAGTTATCAAGAAGAAATACTCATACGCTGAAATGACTTCCCTGGAGTTTTGATGCTAACCTGATTAAATTTGCATGTACAGAAGAAATGTGTACTTAAAATAAAGCTTGACACAATCTGCAGCAACTACTTTGTACCACCTAGGAGTCTAAATTGAACTAGCCATCAATTCTTGAAAAATTCTTGATTATATTTATTCATTGTCTGATTTTAATGCATATGAATTAACCTTCCATCAGCATCTTAGAAAGTCAGTGCCCTAGGTTCTCATCTGAGAATACATTATTCTGTATTGTTCTTCAGTTCCCATAAATATACTGGATTAGAGAATTTATGTGTGTCAAATGGTTTGGATGATATCCAATCTCTAGCTATTTTTTCTATCCCTAAAATCTAGACCATGCAGATATAAGCTTAGTGAGCTTTGTTTTAATATTAAGCCCTTCGGTTCTCTAAAGAAGTCATACTATCTGGCCATTTGAAATCTGTGACTTCATTAGTTTATGCAGACTTATGAAAATGAAAAACAAACAAAAAAACTATCACTCTGGGCTCCTTAGAGTGAAGTTTTAAGTTTGTTTTCTTTCTTTCTTTTTTGGTAGAAGTATGAAGGTATAGCTCACTTCCCCTAAACAACTAATATTCTTTCTTTTCAGAAAAGAAAGTTCTGTTAAGTGACCATGTTTTACCCTCTTCTCTGGGCTGCTTCAAAGCTGAATAAATTAGATACACATTTATGGTCTATGAGTGTGGTCTTCCTTTCCTTATGACTCTCTTGCTTATATATATCTTTCAGTGATACTTTGTTTTGATTTCTATTTCACTCTCTCTTTTTTAGTGTTATTATTGTCACCTGTCTCAATGATTTTTGGGAAAGATGTATGAATATCTATATAAATAAAAATGATACATCTCTGAAGAGTCGCCGAAGCAATTGTTAAAGGTTATTGTTGAGCTAGACTGCTCAGATTTCTCATCATTCCACAGGCATGGGCAAAAATACCACCTACCTTAAATACTTCATTTCCTTCAAGTTTATTGAGGATTTACATGACATACATGAATTTCATCTCCATATGGCTCTACGTGTATAAGATGGACTTGAGCACTTTCCTGGAGTGGATCAGAAGGCCAGCTCTAATTATAATTGCCCTGTTTCATGTCTAGGATGTCCTATCTTTTCTTTATGTGCAAATGAATATATCTGAGCACACCCTTAGATTTAATCAGAAAATACATCCAAATATTTTTAATACATGAAAGGAATAGAAAAATAAAGAAAGCCAAGAAGGGCATTTGATTGTAGAGCCGAAAAGGGGTATCTGAACTACTTTTTATTTTTATTTTTTAAAAAATATTTATGTATTTATTTGACAGAGAGGAACACAGTGAGAGAGGGAACACAGTCAAAGGGAGCAAGAGAGGGAGAAGCAGGCTTCCCACCAAGCAGGGAGCCCGATGCGGGGTTTGATTCTGGGTCTCCAGGGATCATGACCTGAGCCGAAGGCAGTCGCTTAACCAACTGAGCCACCCAGGCACCCCTCTGAACTACTTTTAAGCAAGTTCTTTTAGTGGTAATAAAATTGCAGACTTTATTCTGACTTTATCTTTCTTAGGTCAGTATCCTGTCAAACTTTTAGAGCCAAAGAAGTTCTGGAAAGAATCTAGAACTACTGAACACTAAGGTTTTCAAATACTTGCTCAGGAAACAAAGATGGGCTTTAGCATTTACGTACAGTCAGCTTGAAAATGGGGTAAATGTAAGTAACACTTACTACAGCACTTACAATTTGGTAAGTTGCTTCTACATAGAGCATCTCATTTGATTTTTAGAGAAAAGAAAACAATAATAAAAACAAATGAACAAGCAAAAAAAAAAAAAAACCATGGAAGAAAAGAAATAAAAATAGCTTTTTGATTTCATAGTTATGGAATCTGAAGTCCAGAGAAGTTTCATGATTAGTTAACAGCATCATGCTAAGTTATAGTTCATAGATTGATTGTCTCACTCAAGTTTCATAATTCAGTTGTTAATTATTTTATCAGTTCCATATGTCTGAACAAAGAAAAGTATTAAATTTAGCTAGAATTGCTGATAGTTTTAGTAAAATAATAGTGTCAGAATTGTGTTGCAATGTTTATTTTAGGTCAGATTAAAGATGTAATTTTCTTCAAAGTCCCTATTTTTTAACTGGATGTTTATAAATATCAACATTCGTAGTAGTATTGTGCAAAGCAGACTTTGATCTGGGTTTTAAAAATTGTATTATCTTGTTCCACAGATTCCACACTTGGAAATAGCTCTGCTCTCAAATATTCCCTGATATCGTTATGTCTGGCTGCAGTAAAGCTGTACATAATACTTCGTGTATCCCTCACTCATCATGAAGCATGTCAAATGCAATGAGCAACAGAGCATAGCAAGTTTGTGGAAACTTCTCTCTCCTTTCTCTGCTTCAATGCTCCCTGCCTTGACCCAGGAAAGATATAACAGTATTTTAACATCACAGTTAAACTATCAACAATACAAGTTATATCACTAATAAGTTGAGGGGGAAAGAAAGCTATTCTTATTTTGTTTTTGAAATCTAGTTCATGTATTTTAAATGAAGAAACAATTTTAGCAATATTCACTCAAATGTTCAGTGCAAAACAAGTATTTCTTTAAATTAATCATTTAAAAAGTATCAGAGGCCCCAATTCTGTGCAAGTAAAAAGTTGATGCTTTTCAGCAAAATGTTTTGTTGAGAATACGTTTGAAGAATGAAACGTGAATAAGATACAGTTTTATATTTGCATCTACTATATTCCTTTGAATTTACAATTAAGGGGAAGCCTGGGTGACTCAGTGGGTTAAGCACCTGCTTTCAGCTGGGGTCTTGATCCCGGGGTCCTGGAACCGAGTCCTACATATGGCTCCCTGCTCCGACAGGAGTCTGCTTCTCCCTCTGCTTCTGCCGCTTCTCCTGCTTGTACTTGCTCTTTCTTTATCTCTCTGACAAATAAAATTTTTAAAAAATAAGAATTTACACTTAAGATGTCTATATCAAAAAGGGAGCCGAAAATTTTTTCTTTGTAGAGAGTGGGTACTATTGGGAAAATCAAAACAAAATCTCCTTCTAAACCAGAAAACCTTTCCACAAAGGTAGAAGAGAAATAAAACAATTTTTATTATTAAATAGCCATTAAAGTAGAATTCTATGTACATCAGAAGCAATCCATTAATAGATTACAAAGACAGACAGAAGTCTCATCCCTTTGCATAACCACACAGACAAGACCTATCACATTCTCAAGATAAACAATAAGGAGTCCTCAAGTAAGAGGACTTGATAGCACCATTTGTCACAGAGAGTTCTTCCTAGATTCACTTGGTCTTTGCCATGGCTACCTGTGTTTGTTAATTGGCTTGATTCAAAGGGAAATAAACTTCTCATATCTCTATGACAGGAGATAGATCTGCATGTTGGAGCAAGTCACCTCAGTTAGGCTCTTAACCCCCAGAGACTAAGAAATTGATGCATATCTTCCTTTAAGATTACATTTCAAAAAGATAGTTCCCAGCTCCTTGAGGAAGTCATTCTTGTATGTGAAAGATTGGTAAGAGGTTATTTAGCTTTTAAGAAGACATTGCCACATTTCAAACAGAAAGACTTTATCAGTTTTCTAAAGTAAATGCTCTAAGGAAAGGGAGAAAGGAAGTGTCTTCCCTCATTTTCAACAGTGAGAATTAAGTCTGTTATTTTTTAGTTGCATTGCCTTTATATTCTGTGTAGATTATGTACTTATAGAGAGATTGGGTTTTCAACACCTTTTTCTATTAAACAACGCCATATGGTGAAAAGCTCATTGTTAGACCATGTTTCTGATAGGCTAGGTTTTGTTTTTGGAAATATTTACTTTTGTATTAACTACTATTTGTTATTAGTAACTACTACTAACTCCAATAACTATTCAAAACTTGATGGGGTGCTGGTGGGGGCAAGAGGGAGGCATCAGTATCAGTGATCTTACTTTCAACAGACAAAGAAGCATCACATGGAATCCACTCTTTAAGTCTGAAATTGTATGCTTTCCTCTGAGACTGTTTCTTAAAGACCATATTTTAGCCTATTATGTTATCTAGAAGATTTGATTTCCTTATTATCTCTTGTGCCACCTTGTAGTTTGCTTATATATGTATGTATGCATATGCATTCAGCAATCATAAATGAAATTCAATTCATCTTCATTCATTTTCCAGAAAGTAGGAGGAGGAGTTGCCCTGAGCTTTAAGTCTTAAGACCAAATGTCATAGTTATTCAGATTATTTTTAAGGAGATTATTTACTTGCTTTAAATTTCTAATTAAGTTCTTTTTGAAAGTTTAAGTCTCCTGTGACATAAATTTGCTATATTATAATTGAGATGAGCTCATCATATACTAAAAAGTTTATATTTTAATGAAACCTGTAAAAATAGGACATCTGTTTAAGAAGACCCATACCAGTGTAAGATACTTCAGTTTCTTCATTTATATGTGTATGTTTGTGCCTAACGTTTGTGTGTGTGTGTACATATATAGGTAAAACTCATGTGTGTGTATTCACAATAAAATTAATGCCCCCGTGATAACCCCAGTTATTTCAGTATAACATTGCATTACCTCATATTTGAGGCTTTTACTTTTCACTTTGTTGCCATATTCTTGAATATTTGAATCAGTTACTGTTGTTAATGAATTTTTTTAATTTTTAATTTTAGATTTCACATAGCATGACAATAAAATCAGATAACTTGCAGCCACACTGCCTTAGTTTGAGTCCTGGCTACAATAATTAGTTGGCTGTATTACCTTGAATAAGTTACTTACACTCTTCACTGCTCTTCCTCATTTCTAAACTGAGTATAAGAGTAGCAACTTCCTCATTGGTAGTTGGGAGGGCTGAATGGGTCAATATACAGAAGGGTGCAGTGTCGTGCCTCTGTTGGGAGTTTGTGGATTCTAGTTTCTACTCTGTGGGTAGCTCCTAGATCCTAACCTCTATGTCTGAAGTTCTTTCCTCTCCTTTAAAATGACAAACAAAACAAAACAAAACAAAACAAACAAACAAACAAACAACAAAAGCCACAAAACCTCAAGCTCTGGTAATCCCATGGTCTTTAATTCTAATTGGCCGTGAGTTAGAATCCTTTTTCCTTTGGCTCAAAAACAGTATGAAACAATATGGCATAAATGGCTGACCTATCTTATATATTGCAGATATTCCATCAGCATACAGATAAAGCAACAGATTATACTAAGGCATCCAATTATCATTTCATGTAGTCCTACTTTCAAAAGATACTTTTAAAACATTTTTGACTACAGAACACTTTATTCATATGAATATTTATTCAAACACTTCAAATTTAGGAAGCCCACGCATCACTGTTAATATGCTTCATATACTAATATACAGAGGTTGCCTTTCCTGAAGTTCTGGTTGCATTGTTCTAGCAGAATTTGGTTTAAAATGTGTACTTGGGATCAAGTGACAGGATGACTAAACATTCACCAAGCTATTCTTTTTTTGATATTTGCAGCTACCAAAAAATGGTGATGGCTTTTATAGTTATTTGGAACAACATCAGTATGGTAAAACAATATGCTTAATTAGAATTTAAAAATTCAGAAAATGCAAAGGGGCCTCAAACAATCAGTAATATCATGTTTTGTTGGAATACTGTTAAAAAAAAACAGAGGGAATGTACATGAAGTAATATCTCAGAATCTTAAAACTAGAGCTCTGCCAGCTATATGTTTTGGTATGGTAAACAAATGAATTCAGCTCCATCAGCTCAATAACATTTGTTTTAAATAAGACTCCCTGCCCCTTCCTAGACCTTAGCAGAGAATATTTTCAGTTTACCTTATCTAATTCTAAAACAATCTTATTTTATAAAAAAAACACAATGCATATAGGCAGACTCAGATTCATGGATTTAAGTATTTGTTGTTATTTTTCTGTGTTAAGTTTAGTGTTTAGGAGCTCTCTATTGGGTCCTGAATATCTATCGGCTCAACAAAACATAACCTTTCTCTTAACTCTTGTTTTCCTTATCCAACTCAGGTATTTATGATTATCTTTCCAGTCCCCTCTCTTGGATTTCATCCCAACCCTGAAGTCCTATCTAGAACTCTCCAGTAATCCTTTCACTTTGTATCTCACCATAATACTAGTCTAATTAAAAGTGTCTCCCATAATTACTTAATTGATTAAAAAATAAAAAGTGTGCCATGATATATCTGCATATTTAAGGAAAGTTGTGGCCATGTCTCATTCATTAGAAGAAATATATTTGTTTAGGAACTTTGTGCTTGGCTCAGGTCCAAGTATTCCATATCCATTACATATTAAAATGTGAAATTCTTGTGGGTGATAACTATTGATTTATTTAGTTTTGTATCTCTGAACCCAGGGTTTGTCTTTATAGTATGGCCCAGCCTTAAAGACTCACTAGGCTTCACAGTAGTCTTGTCTTTGGTGTATCACCTAACTCAGAGTTTATTATGAAGTTTATTCATAAAGTATAATCACTTTATAAATACAAAATGGTGCATAATAAATGTAGTTTGATCTAATACAAACTGTATAAATATAACAAGTTCAAAGTTGTTCCTTAACTAATGGTAAATACAAAACTATATGATGTTTTTCTCATAAACCAAATCAGTAAAATTCATATTGGCAATTCCGTAGCACAAACAGTCAGATAAAATATCCATGTAACAACCAGAGATGTCATATTAATTGTACATTCAAATGGCATTACCCTTTGGGCAAAAGAGAGTGCCTCTGATATCTTTTCAGTCTGAAAATAATGGCTAAGCAGTAGATTGATTAACCACATATATAGGATGGCAGGCAATGACTGAATTTCACACACAAGATGTTTTTGGTGACATTATACACATGAGTGATTTTGTGTTATATCATATATGTAGGTTGTAACTGTAATTTTCTACTGCAAAAGACATAGGTATATACAGAATTCTCTGTTTCTTGTATCAGAGTAGACATAGAAACCTTCATGATATTAATGTTATTTTTAATAATTCTTCACATTGTAAAATAACATATTACATGACAGTAATAGCACAAAAAAAGGTTGATCCAGAAAACAAAGTGGTCATGGCTTTATTATAGTCTTTCAGGTCAAGCTCACCTTCCCTTAAGCCATTGCTCAGTGCTCAGTGAACTGATTTAATAAATGCTATCACCTTCTCTTTCAAATATTGAAGAATATGTATTGGACAGAATCTTCAAGGGTAAATGTAATTAAAAAGATTTTAAAGTCTTCCCCAAACTCAAGAAACAGAATTCTTCATTTGTCTTTCATGCCCTGATTAATAAGACCTCTTTGGAGCACATTGAGTATGTGCATGTGTGTGCACATGTGTGTTGAGATGGAGCCAGGTATAATATGAAACGATTTAGTAAGGTAGAATGAGTCTATCAGTCCACTTGTTTAACAGTGTGTTATTGTCTTGATTTTATTGTCTTGGTTTGAAAAAAAAATCTACATATCTGTTAAATCTTATAATAAAGTCATATTAAAAATAGAACATGAAGTAAAATATAATTCAGTAAATCTTTAGTTTCTACCCGTTACTACTCAATGTAGATTATTGTCTAAATCCTATGGGGAGCATCTTTTTAGAATATCAGTATTTGTTCCCTTTGTCCTTTTTGTTTTAACTAAGTATGTGAAGATCCAATGATCTGGAGATTATTTACTTATTTATTTGTTGATTTATTATTTATTATTTCTGAACAAATAAGACTTGGAGAGCGAATTGCAATGTTGGGGCATAGAACATTGACTTGCCTAGAATTCTTTGGCCAAGTGTCCACTTAGAGTATATAATCAGTAAGCCAGGTAAATATAGAAGGAAATCCAGCAGGCTGAAAAGAGATTGCATCCCCTCTCACTCTAAGCCTAAGGTCAATATTACACACCACCAAACAAAAGATCCTTTATCCCTCATAGAGCACTGTACAAGAACTCTCTTGACTTGGGATTTTCAGATGTGTGTTAAATACACCACCTTGGAAGTAAAAAATGAAATAGAGAATTTGGAAAAACACAAAACACAATATAGCAAAACTTGGAGATAATTAATAGTCAAACCACTATTTAGCTTTCAGAACAGTGCTAAATACTGCAAATTTGCCCAAATACATATTGCAGCTTGAAATATCCTGGTGACCAAGAAAGAAAACAATTGGCAGTTGGAATCCTAGAATACTATTTCTTTTCTTCCCCATATCTGTATGATTGTGGGCAAAATACTTAAGTTATTTGGGTCTCAGTTACTTGATACAAGTATTTTAAAACTTAAAAAGTCAAGGGATATAATCCTAAATGTAAAATATTGCTTTTTTTTTTTAAGATTTTATTTATTTGACAGAGAGAAACACAGCCAGAGAGGAAACACAAGCAGAGGGAGTGAGAGAGGGAGAAGCAGGCTTCCCGCCAAGCAGGGAGCCCGATGTGGGGCTTGATCCCGGGTCTCCGGGATCATGACCTGAGCTGAAGGCAGTCGCTTAACCAACTGAGCCACCAAGGCACTCCAAATGTAAAATATTTCTAAGGGCAACCTAAATGACAGTTTCGTTAAATAGCTAATACTAAAAAATTATATTTATGAACTTCAAAAATCAAGCAGACTTCAGTTAAATATTAAACTTTTAACTAGTTGTTGGTACACAGTAGTGAAAAACAGCTAACGTTTTTTTTTTTTGTTTGTTTGTTTGTTTGTTTGTTTTTAAGATTTTATTTATTTGACAGAGAGAAACACAGCCGGAGAGGGAACACAAGCAGAGGGAGTGAGAGAGGGAGAAGCAGGCTTCCTGCCGAGCAGGGAGCCGGATGTGGGGCTCGATCCCGCGTGTCCGGGATCATGACCTGAGCCGAAGGCAGTCACTTAACCAACTGAGCCACCCAGGCGCCCCAACAGCTAATGTTTTTAAATTATCATTTATCCAACCAAAATTACAGTTAAATACTTTAATACACATTATTTTAGTTATAAGAATGCAATAAAAAAAAAAGAATGCAATAAACTTTTCTTCAAAGAGTATACATATTCTTCAAAATATTTTACTATTTAAAAATCAGTCTTGTTCAAAATCTGAGGAAAAAAAAATGTTTGGCTTAAGACAAGTGATAGTGCCAGAGCACACACACTAATTGAGGAAAAAAAAAAAAAAGAATGGTGCCTCTAATCTCTGGAAGTGTTGAAATTAGTTAACTCACATTCTGTTTTCTTTCTTTTTTTTTTTTTTTTAAGATTTTTTATTTATTTGACAGAGAGAAACACAGCCAGAGAGGGAACAAAAGCAGGGGGAGTGAGAGAGAGAGAAGCAGGCCTCCCGCCTAGCAGGGAGCCCGATATGTGACTTGATCCTAGGTCTCCGGGATCATGACCTGAGCCGAAGGCAGTTGCTCAACCAACTGAGCCACCCAGGCGCCCCACATTCTGTTTTCTGATATGTGAAGTTCAGTTTCTAAAATAAAATTTGGATTATTATTATTTGCATTCAGAAGAAAGGGACCATCCTTTTCTTTCAATATCATATCCCATGGTTTTTATAATTGTCTTTAGACAGAAGTTGAGCATTGCTGGAGCAATCTTGTCCTCCCTGAAAATTGCTTTGCACAGCCTAGCAAGAGATCTAATTTTCCAGAGACAAGGAAGTAATAATGGAAGCTTATCAAATCAAGTGTGACAAAGTCCAGTGTCTTTAATGACAACTTTATTTAATATGCTTTATGATTCTTAGAAATTATAGTTTTCTCCCCTTAACAGTCTTTGGCTGAGTCAAAAGTAATCTCTTATTTGCACCCCTTCTTGAAAAATGGTAACAGATGTTGGCACTATTCTCAATATTTCAGATGTTTAATTTAATTTTATTCAGTCTTCAGTCTTTATAACATTAGATGTGGTTAAAATGAGGCATTTAGATGTTGAAAAATACATTTTTAGAAGGATATATAGAATATATATATATTATTCACCTATGCAGACTTATTAATATTAAATATACATACAAAGAAAGCTAATAACATAAGTGATGAAAGAAAAAGAAAACATTAACTATGAAAGTTAATTGAATTACTACAATTTTGTATGCTGTTTGAGTTTCCTGAAACAGAGGAAAGTAAGAAATCCTGCACATCAGTTACACAACTTATTATCAGAAAGAAGCATTCCGGGGTGCCTGGGTAGCTTGGTTGGTTAAGGGACTGCCTTCGGCTCAGGTCATGACCCCAGAGACCCGGGATCCAGCCCCACATGGGGCTCCCTGCTCAACAGGAAGCCTGCTTCTCCCTCTCTCACTCCCTCTGCTTGTTGTGTTCCCTCTCTGGCTGTGTTTCTCTCTGTCAAATAAATAAAATCTTTAAAAAAAAAAAAGAAAGAAAGAAGCATTCCAATTATCCATGGAAGAAACAATTTTTATGGTCCTTAAAATTTCATTGTACAGATATTTTCATGCATATAACTTTAAAACCTTCCATAGATAAATACATCAATGACATATAATCATATGTGTTATTTTTTTCAGTCTTCTTTCTTTTCTTTTCTTTTCTTTTTTTAAGATTGTCTGACTGGCCTCATCTCCTCCTCACTATCCTACTATCAGTTAACCTGTGTTAGTTACCTAAAATACATTCTTACATATTTCCTTAATTTGCATATATGAAAGTATAGAAAGATTTAAGATCAATGTTAACCATACAAAAATTGGTATCAGGGCGCCTGGGTGGCTCAGTTGGTTAAGCGACTGCCTTCGGCTCAGGTCATGATCCTGGAGACCCGGGATCCACCCCACATCAGGATCCCTGCTCAGCAGGAAGCCTGCTTCTCCCTCTCTCACTCCCCCTGCTTGTGTTCCCTCTCTGGCTGTATTTCTCTCTGTCAAATAAATAAAATCTTTAAAAAAAAATTGGTATAAAACTACCATAATTTCATTAATTATGGAAAGCCCTCTAAATCAACTGGTATAAATCTTTGTTTTGTTTTGTTTTGTTTTGTTTTTAGAAAGGGTGAAGGGCAGAGGGAGAAATAGAGAGAGGATCTCAAGCAGGTGCTATGCTGAGCACAGACCTTGACACAGACTTGGTCTCACAAATCCTAAAATTGCAATTCAAGAAAAATCAAGAGTCAGACGCTTAACTAATGGGAGACATCAGATGTCCCAAATCTATCTTAAAGTTAATTATATTATTGATAAACAATTGTTAGGTAAAATATTATGAGTACTCTAAATATAGATGATTCCAGAATATGTTTCCAATCATCATTCAAGTGCTTAAATCAAGAATTGATAGCCGGATAGTTAAAAATTATACTATCTGATAGAGGTTGGTGTTCTAGAACTCTCTTTAATAGAAGGATAGACATACATTAAAACAAGAATATTAAATACTATAATTGAAATTCTATTATGAAAGTTTTGAATCCCTGTCTTTTTTTTTTCCACAAATAAGCAGATATTTTAAAGTTTAGTCAGAGAAAGTATATGGAGGAATGCATCTAACAGTAATAGGGCAGAGAATACAAAAGGTAAAATTATGTATAAATAGTATTAGATTTATTATGGTTTCTGTAATATGTCAATGTACTTCTTTAAGGAACGATACTTAGAAGTTGGGCATATTTTCTGGTTTTGAGTGGCACTAAGGTTGGGTAGGCTGTAGCTACATTCCCTTCATTTTTCATTCCTGTTCCTATCTTCCTCTTAATTCATTTTTACCGCCTTTTTCTCCTTTCTTCAGTATTCCCAAAAGTCAACAAATAATTGAGGCAGTATTCAAGATAAAAGAAATATATATGCATATATTCATGTTACTTTAATTACAGTGTTTTGGCTGTTTTCTCTTATGCATGGCTTTAAACTTTATAACGTGTATGCATAATTTTTAGTGCATTTAAACTATATTCTAAAAATAGTTCACCACTTAGAAAAATATTAGGTGGGATAAGCAGATAAAAATACTTAAATTAATCATTTAAAACTTTGATATCAACAACTCCTTTCTTCAAGGACTTGCAGTCAGAAAGAGAGTCATGATGAATTCTTCACTGTAATCTAACAGCATTCCATTGAACCGATACTGCTTCTATGAGATTGACAGTTCATTCTGTGTTACACAAACACATCTAGACCCCACATCTTCTTCCAACTTCTCCTGGTTTCCCGTGACTCTGTTACCATCCCTTAAGTTAGTTTTGCCCAGGATCTGTGCAAAAAGTCTGCTCTTTCCATGCTTATATTTTTAGATCACCTGAAAATTACTTCAAATACTACCAAATACCACTTGAATGTTCATGATTACTTAAGGTGCTATTCCCGGGCAAGAACCTCTCTTTAGGGTCACAATGACCATGGGGCAGCCTCATCAAACTTAAATAAATAAATAAATAATAAATAGACAAATAAAAAAAAATCCTATTTATATGTGTATAATAATTTTCACTCCACCATGTCTTTTATTATAGATATAAACATTTTATTCAAAATATTCTTTCTTCTTTATTCTTTTCCTTTGTTAAGGGCACTATATTTTTCCAAATCATTCAAATCATAAACTTGGCAGTTGGCTGTATTTCTCACTCTCCTTACCTCAATCTCCACCCATCACCACCTATAAGTTTATGTCCTTACATCTTGCTTATCTGGTCTTGCCCGTATCCAGTGCTCCTATCTTAGTTTAGGCAATAACTTTGCTCAGAGCTACTGTCTCAGCTTTCTAAGTGTATATGCCTGTATTCCCTCATTACTCATATATCATGTACACCTCTATCAGAATGATTTTTTTCTGATGTAAGTGTGATTATATCATTTTATAGCCTCTCTACATTCTCATTCAGGGATTGGCCAACTATGGACCAACTATGGCCAAATTCAGGTTCTACATGTTTTTGTAAACTTTTGTAGGAATACTGTCACACCCACATATTTTTATATGGTATATAGCTGCTTTAGCTCTTATAATGGCAAAATTGCATAGCTATACTAGATATTGGTATACAACAGTTCAATATTTAGACTAACAAAACTTTATAACCCTGCTTGAAATACTAAATACTAAATTCTCTGCTGTGTATTTTGTTGTTTTTTTTTAATACCCCATGCAATAGCTATGAGTATATATGCTAATATAAATGTATTTCAGCATAGCAATATCAGTACAAGGGAGTCAGGGTGGCTCAGTCAGTTAAGCAGCCAACTTGATTTTGGTTCAGGTCATGATCTGAGGGTCATGAGATTGAGCCCCTTATCAGGCTCCTTGCTCAGTGGGGTGTCTGCTTAGCATTCTCTCTCTCTCCCTCATCCTCTCCCTCTGTCCCTCCCACTATTCTCTCTTTCACTCTCTCTCTCTCAAATAAATAGATAAAATCTTTAAAAATATCAGTATCTACACTGATATAGAGCTATATATGTAACTTTATATATATAATACACATATATATCTGACTCTACAATTGAACAGATGAGAAAATGTTCGTTCAGCTATTGTTATGATTCTCTTTTGCCTGAAATACACATCACATTTTTCACTTTGCAACTCCAACCTTCCACTTTTTGAACATTTACAAGGTCACATTTTTTTAAGAATGGAATCAATTTTTCACCTTGCTTGTGACCCTAATGCCAAGGTAAACAAATCCCTCTTTGCCTTGTGCCTTCCTTGCCTCCCTGTGTCCTGTACACTGTTATTTATCACATACAAAGTGTCCTCCCTTTGTTCACATGTGGTTTTTATCACTCTACCTACTACTCTGCACAGAATCTGGACATGCACAGTATTCTTCGTGTTATGTCCCACATGTAACTGCGCACATTTCACAGGGTTAGCACACAGTAAATGTGTGGTGTGCATGCATACATGAATGAATAATAATAACTATATATCTTTCTGGGGAAAAATCTTTATTTGAAAGGGAAAGGTAACCTGCATCCATGTTACTGGGAAGTTATTATTCCTTATCTTACTTTCTCCATATAAATTTTTACTTTGTCAAAGTAAAAAAAAAGAAAGCCCTGAATCAATTTATTTTTCAGATTCCATTGCATTCTATATTATATTCTGCTTATCTTTGGTACTGTTTCTTTTTTTTTTCTTTCATAGTAGGTTATATTGACTTATTGGAATAAAACACTACTCCTCTAATTTTTAAAACGTATTTTCTTCCTTTTTGAAATTGATTTCTATCAAATTTTTGTTTGACAACTTTCATTCCAAGAAATTAACTTTACTCAAGTTTAATTATAGCCTTGGCACTCTTGTTTCTCAGAGAACATATTACTGAATTTACTGCTGAAAACAAATAACAACAAATCTGTGGAAATTATGGAGTTGTAGAACAATGCTTTAGTATCTCACAATTGACTTTGTTTCCACTGTTCATGTCTCTGTAAGAAATATAGAAAGATGCCCTCTTACATTCTGTCAGTTAATAACTTTTTCTTCCCTATTTGTTAGCTATTTATTTCTTTCATGATAAAGTGAAAAAAGATAGCTTGAAGATGAAGTAAAGATATTGCTTAAAATATCAATTTTAATGGAATATTGTACAGGCAAGGGGATGAGATCATATAACTGCTCTGGTTCCTGCTACTTTTATTATGTATCTGAATTAAACAACAGGATTTTCTCTATCCCACAGTAATACAACATTGGGTAAGACCAAATTTGGTCGTATCTTTTAACATATTTTAATTAACAGTATCTTGTTTTGGAAAAGAGAAATTAACATTTATTATATTTATCAAACCTTTCCATACTTCTATTATAGGTAGAAAGGTAGACATATGTATATTATCTCTTCAAAAATATTTTATCTCCCATGTTATGTTCAAGATAACATCTGAGGAATCAGAGACCAAATTCAAGAGAATTAGTTCAAGGAGTAAAAGTGAAATACATATATGGGAAAATATTATTTGGAGGAACCAGTGCGGATGTCAGATTATCCTGCACTTTACATCATGCCTGAACACATGCACATACACAAACCCACAAGCACACATGTTTTCAGCAAAGTATTTAAGACAGGTGTGCATTTAACAGCAATTCATTTAGAAAGAAAACTAGAAAACCCAAGTCTGCCAATGAGCTTGATATCTTTTTCAGTCTGTTATGCTGAGTCTTAAGAACAGCAAAAATGATAGTGTGGCTCTTAGAGGTGGAATGAGAAGAGAAATATATAAAAGACGGTAAGGTGAAGATGAAGTCGGTGAATACCTCCCTATTCTTTGACTTTATACCTGTAAGACTATATTTGTATTTCTGACCTCCACCAATTGTAAGATAATAAATCTATGTTGTTTTAAGGAAAAAAAAGTAAAGGAGGTGGTTGGGGGCAAAAAGTGGGAACAAAATTCTAAGACCATTGAATTTCCCTTTGTAGATACTTCGTATCTGTTGCAGCTTCACATGACTTACATATTTTAGTCCTAGCTTCCATTTCCACTAGTACACATGTGGGGGGGGGGGTGTGTATACAAGTACGCACATGTTTACATAGTTTTATGATGAAGAGTCACTGAAAGTTCTGGATGAAAAGCCTGAATATTGTAAACATTAAGATTTCACAAAATAATTTATTGTGAATTTCACTGTTAAAATAATTATAATATAATAGAAAAATAAATCCACATTTATAATAATAAGTCTACAAAAATGAAGAATACAATTTTTAAAGAAGGCTTTTTTTTAACATTTATTTATTTATTTATTTACTTACTTAATTATTTATTTATATTTGAGAGAGAGAAAGAGAGGGAGCATGAGCTGGCCTGCAAAGGGAGAAGGAGAGTGAGAGAAAGTTTCAAGCAGACTCCCTGCTGAGCAAGGAGCAAGACTCAGGCTTGATCTCAAAACCCTGAGATTATGACCTGATGTAAAATCAAAAGTTGATCGCTTAGCCAACTGAGCAGCCCAGGTGCCCTAAGAAAGTTTTTATCAAGCCAGCTAAACTTACACCAAAACTAACTATGAAATGAACCTTGTTTGTATAAAAGAAATTGGAGAGGCAGGGCCTGGGGTTGTGTGGGGTGAGGAGGGAAAAAAATGAAACAGGATGGGATAGGGCAGGGAGACAAACCATAAGAGACTTTTAATCTCAGGAAATAAACTGAGGGTTGCTGGGGGGTTAAGGGGAGGAATAGGGGAGCTGGGTTATGGAAAAAATAAAAATTAATAAAAAATAATTAAAAATTAAAATTTTTTTAAAAAGTAAATGGATAATAGAGAAATGTAATCAGCCTCCCCTACATATTGATGACACCTTGGGTGAATTCAAAGTACTGTTGGTAAATTAAATAACAAAAGATAATTTTGGAAATATTGTCAAATAGACAAATTCATCTTTTACATACAGTAGACCTAATATTGAAAAACATTTGATGGGTAATCAATCCTTAACCTGTCTAAATGTTACTTTAGTGAATATGTATGTGTGTGTACATACATATATGTGTACATACACACACACACACACATATATATATATATAGAGAGAGAGAGAGAGAGAGAGAGAGAGAGAAATGAAAATAGTGAATTGTGAATATATAAAGATGCCAAAGATACATATTTACACAGAAGTACAAGGTAAAATTATGTATATGAATATATTTTATATATACATATATATGCTTGCCAAAGTAATCAAAGGGCATTACAAAAAATTAGAAACAATACATGCAAAAACATAGAATTTTAATACACATTTCTGCTCATAGAATAACACAGTTTAGAACTTGGGAGGTATAGTTTTCTACAATCTCTTTATCCATCCATCCATCCATCCATCCACCTTTCTATTTATTTATTTATATTCATTTACCTACTTATTATCTATCTCTCATTCTATACATTCATTTATCAATTTAAATATTATTTCTGCATTATAATTGCTTAAACAAAAAATCATGAAGGGTAAAAAATTTCTATTCATTGCCTATTCCTCATTTTATTCATTATTCATATAAATATTTATCATTTCACTAATCAGATATATAAGAAATAAAAAATGGGGCTACAAAAAAAGGTAAACACTTGGCTGTTTTTAATTAAACTTTTCACAACTGATTGATATAATCACAATAATCATTCAATATCTGGAAACTTTATATTAAAATATACTTATTTCTCATATTTATAGTTATTATTTAGCAAATATTTTTATTCTGAATTACTTAAGTAATTTTCTAAAAACTTTCTAAGGCATATCATACGTATCTCAAGCTCTAAGGAGTATATTTTCCTTTAGTTGAGCAAGACTACAATAATTCTTATGAGCAATATACAATGCTTCTCTTGAGCCAGAACAGTAGAGATAAAATTCCACCTTGGGATTTTTCCTAGTATATCATTTATCATTTATATAAACTAATTTTCAGCTTTCCTACCATTAGTACTATGGACTTGTCTATAATGAAGCACATCTTATAATGTCACACAAATCATTAAAATAATAGGCTTAAAATCTGTGTTTCATAATTCATACATGTGGTAATAGTATAGAGCATCACATGTTTATAATAATGTTTAATAAAGATGTGATTCTCACCTTATCAATAACCTATGTAGGGTGCCTAGGTGGCTCAGTGGGTTAAAGCCGCTGCCTTCGGCTCAGGTCATGATCTCAGGGTCCTGGGATCCAGGCCTCAGTCAGGCTCTCTGCTCAGCGGGGAGCCTGTTTCCTCCTCTCTCTCTGCCTGCCTCTCTGCCTACTTGTGATCTCTCTCTTTCTATGAAATAAATAAATAAAATCTTTAAAAATAAAAAGAAAAAAAATAACCTATGTAGTCATGACAGAACTACAAACTATTTGGTAAGTTATAAGTCTTGCTTAGTACCTAAACAAAGGAAAATTAGTTTACCAAATTAAAAAAATATACCTATTTTGAATCAGGTAAAGACAAGTTAATTTAAGATTCTAATGCAATCCAATGGTTAGTAAATGTCAAAAATTTTATCCCATTTATCTCAGAATGTATTATATTTTGTATGTGATTTATATACAAAATTCCATATTCTCCTTTGTAAATAATGGGTAAACTCTTGCTGTTTACAAGTACTATCAAGTATGTATGAAACATGCATAACTTCCTTTCATGAGTGTAAAATATCTTTTCCTTATATAAGAACTGAAAATTTAATCAAAATGATCTAACTTATTTCTTAGGCTATCAAGGTACATTAGTATACAATATTTTTCCATGAATTCTATGAGATAAATAATAATAACACTCTAGTAGAAAAAAGAGAAAAAAAGAAAGAAGAGGATGTGAAAAAGGCTTGTTTAAATTTAGGAACCACTACATTGTAAGAATGGTATGTATGTCATAATTGACAAATGGATACCATTTCATATACCAAATCCATTAAACTCTTATTTATATAGTTACTATATTCTGGTTAATATAGTATAACATTTAAAGAATATTTTAATTTCATAGAAGGTAGTTCCTCACTGGCAATCCATTATACTTTTTATGCTTTGCATTATATTTTTGATCAGGAATGTGGTCTTTGATGATATATATTTGAGATCCCTGTGGTAAGGTCCCTGTGGCATTTCCATGAATGCTGTGCGTCAGACCAGTTCATCCATTAAAACAGCTTATTCCCTCTTTACTTAACAAAACAAAGACTTTTTTAAAAGATTAATGTTATAATGTCATGGAAAGATAATTAGAAAAAATATTACAAATATCAATATAGCTACTTAGAGATTAATGTCTTTGTCATTGCAATAGCCTACATTTTTTTATTAATTTTTTAATGTTCTAAAAAGACATGGAGATATTTTCTTTATAGCTGTCTACTGCTTAGATTGTTATTAGATTACTTTAGAACATTATTTGTTAATGCTAAAAGAAGAGAAACATTTTGATTATATATGTTGAAGCTTGTTTTGAAAGACGAGTGAGAAGGTAATGCTTTCATTTTGTTTTTATATTTATTCCTTTAAAGTGTTGTAAACTTAGTAAAACATAACAAAATAACACAGATTCTTTTTATAAAATTAAGTGTCCTTTATCCCAGTCCTAGTGAAGTTGAGGAATAAAAAATTCATTCCCTTCTTTCAATGAAAATTATTGAGCACATTCTATATACCAGGCAATGTTAGATTGATGAGAATCTCATAGATAGATAGATGATAGATGAAGATAGATAGATAAAAGATAGATGATAGATAGATGATAGTTGTTAGATAGATAGATAGATAGATAGATAGATAGATAGATAGATAGATAGATAGATAATAGATCAGGCTAGTTTCTCCACACCACTTACAATGACTACAATTAACATAATATTTTATAGATTTTCTTGGTGTGTGCCTATGCATATATGTACATAATTTTTTGTTTAACTCTGTAAAAATGAAATATTAGATGTTTTTTGTGATTTGTTATCAAAGGTCTTACAGTTTATTCATCAAAGAGTTTAATTCTATCCAGTAAAAATTATATGCCAACAATTCTCATTATTCAAAGTAGTTATGTTCTATAAAGTCATTTAGAACATTGAATTAGTAAATTAGTGAATACTTAACCATTGTTCCTGGACAAGAAATACAGAATTAGGTTTGTGTAAGCCTGTGGCCACCTTTCTGTCCACTGATGAATATAGAGCTTGTTTTATTTGTGTTTCTGTTTAAAAACACCTTACTATATATTTGATTAATTTACATTAAATTTATGGCCCACAGTATCATAACTTACACCTGAAAACTAACACTATCTAATGCACAATTTTTATATATAAGGCAGCCCACAGTGTTTTTTTTTTAATATTTTATTTATTTATTGGGTAGAGAGAGATCACAAGTAGGGGGAGCAGGAGAGAGAGAAGCAAACTCCCCACAGAGCAAGGAGAGCCGCATGTGGGACTTGATCTCAGGACCCTGGGATCATGACTTGAGTAGAAGGCAGCTGCTTAACCAAGTGAGGCACCCAGACACCCCATCTCACAGTCTTCTAACACATAAGTATACTGGAGAATACTTCTGCAGTATGCTTCAGAGTCATTTGGAAAAAGAAAATCACCAGCAAGAAACAGAAAAAATGTGATAAAGTGTGCATACTTCTTTATAGCATAAAAGCTGAGACAAAAAGTCAGAGCATGGCATTCTTGACTTCAGCTGGGATCCGACATATCAGGTGACTCAAATTTCCCACCACTTTATACAGGTTCGAGATTAGAGCATCTTGGGTAGCAACTTTGGGGTTACAAACAAATTTTGGCAAATAGGTGAAATCTTAAATATAGCTTCTCAAATAATGAGTCTTGACTGTACTATGTTAGAACGTCTTAAATGCTATAGAAAAGCTTTCTTAAAAAAGCAAAATAGGATACTCAGCAATAAAAAGAAAAGAATAAAGTTTTGTCATTTGCAACCACATGGATGGGCCTGGAGGGTATTGCTAGGTGAAGTACGACAGAGGAAGACAAGTGCCATATGATCTTACTTATATGTGGAATCTAAAACAAATAAACAAACAAAATAGAAAACAGACATTTATAGATACAGAAAACTGTTGATTATCAGAGTGAGGAGGTGTTGGGAGTGGGCAAAAAAAGTGAAGAAGATTAAGAGGTACAGGCTTCCAGTTATAAAATAAATAAATCACAAGAATGTCATGTAGAACATAGGGAATATAGTCAATAATATCGTAAGAACTTTGTTTGTTAACAACACGTAACTTGACTTCCTGTAGGGATCATTCCATAGTAAACTAAAATATCAACCACTGATGTACACCTGAAACTAATAGGATATAGTGTGCCAATTATACTTCCATAAATAAATTAAAATAAAAAATCAGAATAAAAGAGAGTTATGGGCTCTGGGAAAAGGAGTGGTTATAATCTTAAAGGAGTTATTCAGGGTGTTTCTAAGAAAAGTATCCCTGAGAAAATGGGATATCAATAAAAATCTGGAGTAGGTAAGGATGGTGACCATTTGAAAATCTGGAGTGGATCACTGTAAGCAAAAGGGACAACCACAGTTGAAGTGGGATGGTCAGAAGATGCCTGAAACATTAGCTGAAGAACAATGAGGAATAATGGCAGGAGGATTGCTTGAGAGAGGAAGTGGCAGGAGAGGTCAGGAAAGTAATGAAGAAAGAGTTCCTGTTGGTTTTGGGTTGACTTGTAAGGATTTGTGCTTTTTCTTTGAATAAAATGAGAAGTCATTGGAGGACTGACATATTTAAAAGTCAACCTCTCAAAAAAAAAAAATCAAATTAACCTCTCTGGTTGCTGATTTGTGAAGAGACAAAGAAAAGAAAAGGACCCAGTATTGTGTACAAATTAGAGTTCAGAAATGAGATGGTTCAGACCCCAGCAATAACAATGGAAATAGTGAGAACCAGTAACATTCCTGGTATATTTTTAAAGTACGGGATATGGAGAATAAGAGAAAAAAAAGTGAGGGGAATCAGTTGTCCAAATATTTTTAGTCCAGGCAACTGGAAGTATCATCAGAAGTACACCTATTCTTCATTATGGAAAAGTGAAAGAGTGTTGGAAGGACAGATATTTTGAAGGGGTGCATTCCCATTGACATGTTGAATTTGAGATCACTAAAGATATAGGGATATAAAAAAGGCAACCACATATGTAAAAACAAATGATCTAAGGAAAAAATAAGAATTGGCAGTTGGCAGCAAATAAATAGTATTCAAAGCCAGTGTACAGGTAAGTGGACCACAGACAGAGCTCTGGGTTGCACCTAAGAGGGTTGGGGAAGAGTAGGAATCACCATAGTTGATTGAGGAGCTACCAGTGAAGTAAAATTAAAAAAAAAAAAAAAAAATTAAGAGACAGTAGTAACCTGATATCCAAAAAGTGTATTATAGTATGTGAAACTGTTTCAGTTGCAATAAATCAATTAAATTGGGAAGAGAAAATTGATATAAGATTTGACAAAATAAAAATCATTAAGGATTTTTATTTAGAATTCTAGGAGGAAAATCTTGGTCAGATTATATTGAGAGAAAAATCATGAGAATTTGGAGATGCTTAGCTTGGACAATTATTTCTTAGTGTCTGCAGCAAATGGAAACATCTGTGGCAGCTGGTGGTTCAAAACAATAGTTTTTTAGAGATAGGATAATAACATTATGTTTTTATGATAATGGAAACTGTACATAGACAGAAAATAATTGCTGATACAAGAGAGAATCAAAAAGTATTCCTGGATTATGTACTGAAATAAGAGGGTAAAAAGGAGAAAAGTGTAAAAAACAGAAATTAATACATTTGGGCAGAATTATGGATAGTTTGTGATAACATGCAGAAACACAGTATCTCCAGATGCTAAGAAGCAGGAAAATGTGGCAGTGGGAGTGTATAGATTTTTTGGTTATCGCTTCTATTCCTACAGTGAAAGACGGGCTGGGGTAACTATGTGAGTATGCGTGGATGTCAATATTTAGGAAGTTTGAGGATAAAAGAGCAGTTATGAAATAGCCCCATGGGTGAAGGGCAGGGGAAACTAATTGAATAAATTACCAGTATTGTATTTACCTGACCTCGATGGGCTCTTTTGAACATTGTCATTTTGAATCAAAGTGATACCAATCAACATGGTTATATGTTTTCTTTTTTCAGTAATTTTTAGTTACACATTGCCTGTGTGGAATGGGTGAATAGATGTATTTAACCATGGTTTTGGTTTGCAAGTAAGTAAGACGAAGCACAGCAATTTCAAGGGCCAGTATTACATTTATTTACTACTCAAATTCCAAGATTTTCTGGTGATTTTCTCCAAGGTGAATTTTTCCAAATTATTCAAATTTGCCAAACAAACCAACAAAAAAAATGCATAACAGTGCTTTTCACCATATCATTGCAAGATTCAGTAATGCAGTAACCTTCCTGATGTGGGCAATGAGTAGTCTCTGACAGGGCCCCTCACTGATGCTGATTTATCTTGCACACTGCTAGCAGAATGATCTTTATAATACACTGATTTACAAATAATATATTTTACAATTTAAAAAATCATGTGTGCCTTTTAAGTAAAAGAACAAATACATTTACTTATAATTCTATCACCAGAGAAAAGATTTTTACCTCCTTTTTGCATGTTATTTTCCAAGCAATTTATGGAAATATATACACTTCATTGACAGAAATTAATACCACTTATAGAATGCCATAATGATACAAAATAATTTAACACAAATAAAAATATTTTTTATCCTGCCTGCTTTACAAAATTCTAATCCTTTGATGATTCTTTTTCTTAAAATAATTTAATGTTTTGCTTTCAATGTACTTCACTAAATTCGACTCTTATCTTCACTTCTGTTCCACATGACCCAGAGAAGCTGTTGACAAATGCATTTATTTTTCTAATTACTAACCTTCTATTGAGCCCAAAATTCATATGTTCTATTTGCTCTTATTTCCTTCTTGATTTTTTTTTTTTTTGGATATCTAATAGGAAACATAATATCTCCAAATACCTTGTTTCAAGTCTAGCATGTCCCACTCCCACTTACTCCTCTCTGTCTTTTGTATCATAGTAAATTGGCCATTTTTTACCCAGTGCTTATTCCCAAACATGGGAATCTTTGATTTTCTTCTTTTTACTACTACAATACATCATCAAATTCTATTGGCCTCAAATGCACAATTTCTCATTTCAGGGTGTCCTATACAATTCTTTGTCTGGAGTGATGCTTTTAAAGTACAAAACTCTCCTACAACTTCTCATGGAAGATGGAATAAGGTCTAAACGAGTACAGGGCCCTATATGTCTACCATAGGAACAATGCTCTTGAGTTTTTCTTCATCAGAGAAACTCTTCCCTCAAATCTTCTTACCACCTCACATCAATACTTTTCAAATGATGCTTTCTTAAAGATGTCATTCCTAACTTTCCTATGTAAAATAATCACCAGTCTTATCGGCCCTATTCACCTCATTCTGCTTTTTTATTCTTTCTTTGTACTTCCCATTTCACTATCAGATCCAACTGCCCCATTCAAATGCATAGATTTGCTCTTTTAACTTCGATTACCACACACACACACACACACACACACACACACAAGTAGACACACACACCCTCTGTTGTAGTTATTCCTATTCATTTTTAACCTCCCCCACTTAAAAAAAAAAAGCTCTATAACAACAGGGAGTCTGTTTTTCTCATTCACTGTTTTATCATTAGAACAGACAGTGGAAGAAGAGAAGGAAGAGAGAAAAAAGAAGAAATGCATTGCAAAATACGAATTCCATGGTGTGATGACATTTCTCAAGGTCCACCTTCATTTCAGAATCTCCATTGATAAATCTTGAATGACAAAGAAAAAGTCTCCTTTGCTGAATTATTAGGGCAGGAATTATGCAAAAGGAGTTACATTAGTGAGGGAAATGCTATCCAATGAGGCATGGGAGCATTCTGGTGTCCCTTGGGGAACCACTGGTATTTAATGTAGATGGACCAGGACTGTTAAGTATCTTGCATCATCCACAATGGACTGTTGTCATCCACATTATTTTTTTTTTTAAGATTTTATTTATTTGACAGAGAGAAACACAGCCAGAGAGGGAACACAAGCAGGGGGAGTGAGAGAGGGAGAACCAGGCTTCCCGCCGAGCAGGGAGCCCGATGTGGGACTTGATCCCCGGGCTCCAGGATCATGACCTGAGCCAAAGGCAGTCACTTAAACAACTGAGCCACTCAGGCGCCCATCATCCACATTTTTAAATGATCTGATGCATATATTTATATAAGATAAAAACTTATTTATAATTACCTCAACCTAGAACTAAACTTTTCTTTACCTAAACACAATGTTGCTTTGGAAACATCTTTTATTCATGTAATTTTTCAACAATATGACAATTCTATAAATATAGGAAAGAATATTTTTGAAAAATGATAAAAAAATTATTCAGTAATTCCCAAAATTCATATGATCAAATAATACCACTGTTATTGAACTGCCTGGATCTCTTGCAGCTGCCTATTCAATATAATGTAAGGGTCTTAGGCTTCTCAGGCTACTGCGTTTTCTACCAGAGATATGCCCAAGAATCTGATAATGGAAGTACATATTATTTTTAACTTAAACTCGCTTTATATTTTATTTTATCACACAGGTAGAACATTATATTGTTTTTGTAGCTGTCTTTGAATTTCGGTTACAGTTCTCTGGTTTATCACTGCGCAATAGGCTCCAGTATATGTGGGAGCTGGTTTGATAGGATTGAGAGCAAATGGGCTAACTTGTTAAAGCTCTTCTATTTCCGTTTACTGTTTTTATTATCAGATACATCTCATCTCCTTACTATTTGGTAAAGTGAAAATGATAATGACAACAAATTGCTGCCTTTTGAATGCCTTTTGTCAGTCACTTTCATCCCTCCTAATCCTCCCAACACCATACATACTAATGGTACTAAGGATGAAAGACATGCTTTACCCAGCGATGACAGGGTGAGCCAATAAGACAGGATTCAATTTCTTGTCTTATCCCCCCCTTTTTAGACATAGATATATCTATAGCACATTGCATCATTCATTATGCATAAATATTTTTTAAAAAAATCACTCAATGTTTCTCACCGGAGAAAATAAGGATGTAAGCTCTATTACTACTCAGACTGAAATGACAGCTCCCCACTACGGCAAGTGAACGCTGGCACCTACTCCAGATTTCCAGGTTCCTGGTCTGGGTCAACTGCTTTCTTTCCTGGCATGCCCTCAAGTGCCTTTTTTTTAAATATTTTATTTATTTATATTTTATATATATATATAGAGAGAGAGCATATAAGCGGGGGGAGCTGCAGGCAGAGGGAGAAGACTCCCTGCTGGGCAAGGAGTCCAATACAGGACTTGATCCCAGGACCCTGGGATCCTGACCTGAGCCAAAGGCAGAAACTTAATTGATTGAGCCACCTAGATTTCCCCCACTGAGTACCTTTACTTCAGTCTTTCTTACCCAGCCCTCAGTAGATGATAAGCCTTGTGGCACATGCTTCCTGGAGTAGGTGCCCATCATAGCTTTGAATATTTTCAACCATCATGTTGAAACTTTAGACAAGAACCTTAGGCAAGAAAGAAAACTCAGTTTAATAATATATTGCTTTGTGAATATAAAATCATGCAATCTGAATATATATTTAAAAAATTCACTAAGTTAGGTAATTCTTGGAATTAAGAAGTCAATCTGTTAAAATGTTTCATCTATTCTATTCAAAGTAATGTTATTGTTCCAACTATAATTATATGACACACTGTCAAGACAATAGTTAATGTCCTTAAAGATAAAATTGTCAACTCATTACAGCTGAATTTGGAAGTTGATTTTCAAAAAGTGATTCAAAAATTAATTACCATTAGCTATTTTTTAGCAGATGTATTTTAAATTGTTGGGAATATTGTTTTTAAAAATCAGACTTTCATATGTAGATAAATTTAAAATTACTTTCAAAAATAGCAATGGAACAAAACTAAATTATATATTAGATAAATGCTAATGTGTAAAGGTACATAAGTTGCATTTCTGGTAAAATAAGAAAATTCAATCAAATCTTTTCAACCTTTCAGTTTGGAAATGTGACAATAATTATAGATCTTGTTGACAACATTTACCCTTCTCTTGGCAAACACTTAAGTTTGTATTTGAACAGCTAACACATTATTCATTACTCTGGTTTCCTCTGAATCTTGGAGAACATATTAATTTTTCTTTTGTTGCAGTCATTCTAAGAAATGGGTTCATATTACCAAGTATGAAGAAGATGACTACCTTCATTATATTTACTAATAGCAAGTATGTATATATATCATATTGTTTATATATTAATATGTTGTGTATATATGCAGATATGTGTATGTGTACATACACTTACACACATGCACATATATATCTGTGAAGAAAGCAACTCTTCTTTTAAAGGTAAGAATTCTTAAGTAAATATCTTGGCATTATTAATAACATGGGTAGAGTGTTTCTGACATGTTAAGCTAGATGAAGGTAGCCTTCTCTGACCTTTAAACAATCCAGCTTTAGGAAGAGCAAGAGGATAAAATTTGCCTAATAGACTCTCACTAGGTAAGAGGTTGCATCTACTCCAGCCCTATGACATCAATGGCAATAAAATGTATTAAAACTTTCGTGTCCCAGATGCCTTCTGATATATTTTAGTTCAGATATAATATTTGTCCTGAAATGTAGGAAAAAATCATTCTGAATACTAATTTTTGATAGGTCCATTTTATTTTCAGTTAAATCTATTCACAATAGATTCTAATTCTAATTGAATGATGAGAGTAGGATTGAGGGAACAAAAGAAAGATGAAAGATGCTATCTCTTCCTGACCAGATTTGGCTGCAGATGACCTCTCGTTCTTTCCCTGATTTGCCATTGTTCCACAAGAGCATGTGCAGATCAGAACAAGAATTTTTTAGTGTCTGTCATGTAACATTAATAATACCTCTTATCTCTTATGACATTGACCTACAAATAAATGGCAGCTAAAAACTGCACAGCTCAAGCTCAAATGTATGTTTTAAATAATGACACTTTGAACATCAGATACCTTACAATATTGAATCCATACAAATCCTAGATCTGCACACAGAATGGGATGGGATATGGGCGTAGGATATTAATAGAAACTCTGAATATGTGAGTGATAATTGTTGATAAGGCTCAATTGCAAATAGTCTTCAGAAGGTTTTCTTTTTTAATGTTATATTAAATATCCCTTTTGCCTTTTGTAGTATGGCTTGTCTTGAAGTTTATTTTATCTGCTATTAATATAGACACACTAGTGTTCTTTTAATGTTTACATGGAATATATTTTTATATCATTTTATTTTCAAATCATTTGCATCATTATATTAAAGTGCATTATCTCTTATAGCAAAAGAGTGGCTTATTATATTATTATTATTATTATTTTAAAATTTGGGCTGACAATCTGTATCTTTTTATTGAATTGTTAATTCTACTTATATCTGATGTAATTACAATATCGTTGGATTCATACCCACCATTCCTCTATTATTTATCTATCTAACTGCATTTACTTATTTATTTTTCTGTTTCTGTTATCGTCTTTCTCTGTTTCTCTTGGATTAGTCTACCATTTTTTTTTTAACATTCTACTTAAATACCTTTCTGTATCTATTTCTTGATTGCTCCTGGAACTACTTTATTCATCCTTAACAGAATATAGGGTTAGTATTTTAATGTTTTATGCAAAAGTTAAGCACCTTGGAACAATATTTCATTTACCTCAAGTTTGTTGTATTATGGCCATATATTTTACAACTACATATGTTATAAACCTAACCATAAAATGTTATATTTTTCATTAAAGTTATCAGTAGTATGTTAAAGTAATTTGAGAAGTATCAAAAAGTTAGTTTTTGTCATCTATCCAACTATTTGTCTATCTGTATAATCATTCTGTCCTTGGATCAGTTCCTTCTGGAGTCATACGTCTTTGCTGAAAATTTCCAATGGCAGCTTTTGTGGCGCAAGTCTGTGGTGAGTAATTATCTTAGCTGTAATTTTCTGAAAATATTTTCAATCTATCTTTATTTTTGAAATTATTTTGGCTGGATTAGCTTTTTGGTTTTGTGGATTTGTTTTTTTCTCCTATACTTACCTTGAAGATGTTGGTCCACAGGGTGTAGGCATTAAGTTTTTCTGAATCTTGGTAATTCCTGTGTTAGACTGTGTCATCAGTCTTCTGTATATAATGTGTCAGTTTTTCTCTGGATGCTGTCAAGATGTTAATTGTTCATCTCTGCTTTTAAGCAATTTAATTTTAAAGTCTAGGTGTGATTTTATTTTCCTTCAGTTTGCTTTAGGACTCCTGAGTTACATAAATCTTGTGTTTTCCTTCAGGTTTTGGACATTCATGTCATTATTTTTTTTTTTAAAAATTCTCTCTCTGTTATTTTCTCACTCTTCTTTGGGGAATCTAATTATACATATATTAAACTTGTTACTGGTATTCAAATTCTTCATATTTTCATCTGTTTTTCTCTCTATACTTCATGTAGATACTTACTCTTGATTTATCTACATGGTCACTAAGTTTTTCTTTTGTCATCTTAAATTTTCTGTTAGTCACATCCAATAAATTTTAATGTTAACTTCTTAAAGCTTCCATTTTATTGTTTTTAAAATACATCTTTTTTTTTCACTTATGAACAATTTTTTTTTCCTTGAGTGTTTTATGTATTTACAAAACTGCTTTCAAACCCTTGCCTACTAATTTTTATATCCAGTTTGTCTTAGGACATGTATTTATCAATTTTTCATTGTCCATGAGTCATATTTTCCTACTTCATTATTTATCTAGTCATTTTTATGACTTACTAGACATTTTGGATGATATACTGTTGAGACTCTTGGTTCTTTTGTCTTTCACTGAAGAGAAATAATTTCTGTTCAAGTGGATAACCAGACATTTTGCTTCCCCCTTTTAACCTATAGGGTCTCGAATTTAGAGCTTTAAAGTGGGTCTGTTTCAGTTCTGTTTTT